>JASTWL010001206.1:0-48329 GCA_035220575.1 Temnothorax rugatulus
TTATGAAAAAGTACACTCAACTTCGAGGTTAACACCCAAAGTTAGTGTTAACACTAACTTACGCGAGTTGACACTCACAATTTGGGCGTAAGTTTAGTGTTTGCCATCAAAGTTAGTGTCAACTCTTAATTTAGGTGTAGATTGAGTGTTGACCATTAAGGTTTAGGTAAGTTGCGGGTTTAATCCTCATTATGAGTGTATATTAGGAGTTTATTCTCAATGATAAGTGTAGTTGAGGATTAAGCTTAATGTTTAGTGTAGGTTGGAGATTGATCCTCATCGTTTGGATGTTGGTTTGGTGTTAACAGGTGTTAATCTTAATGTTCTATGTCGATTTAATCAGTGTCGCCATGATCCCTTTATCGTTGGGTGTCGTTTAAATGTTATTGTGTTAATCTTCGTTAAGTGTCAATTGACTGCCCTTATTATTATTATTATCGAGTATTGATAATATAGTACTATATTTACTCCGTGAACATATATGCACCACCTACATAAAGAATAGATTTTTTTTTTAGATTTACCCAGATAACAATTCGTGCGGGGTCATATTACCTTCACGGCGTGATTATCACACCGTGCATGCACGAACGCATCATGCTCGCTTCACGAAGTGATTTTGGCATACGTGCGCGCATAGAAGGTCGCACTATGCCATCACGTGTGATTACACGTGTGATGGTACAGTGATTACGCACACGTGATGGCATAGTGATTACGCACACGTGATGGCATAGTGAACACACACGTGATGGCATAGTGCGATCTTTTACGACACCCAAAAAAAAATATTCTACTGATAAGTGGGGAATTCCTCTTGGCACTTCCTCTAAGCAAAAAATCTTACATGAAGAATATTTTTCTTTAAGTAATACGTATTACTTTATAAAAGAGTGGATGCGTAAGCTATAATCAAGAGTAAATTCCTCTATAGCAAATTCTACTATAATAATCCAATAGCCTCTTAAAATAAGAGGATATGCTATTAGTGGCACGCGCGTTTGTTAAAAAACGATTGTCTTATTAGCTACGCGATGCGTACGCCACCACACGAGACGCCCGTGTAGAAATTTGTTAGGGATGGCCTTACATAACATAAGGCCCCGATCATTAGTTATTAGGGATGCCATAAGAAAGATTTCCTTATTTTAACCTGATGAGGTCCCGATCATTATTTATTAGGGATTCCATAAGAAAGGTTTCCTTATTTTTATCTAATAAGGCCCTTGTAAGGATTTGATAAGGATGTTTTAACTTCATAAATACTTATTTATTAGGGCTAACCAGATAAGGTCCAGATCATTATTTATTAGGGTTGCCATAAGAAAGGTTTTCTTATTTTTGTCTAATAAGGCCCTTGTAAGGATTTGATAAGAATGTTTTAACTTTATAAATATACTTTTTTCATAAATATATTACGAACACAAAATTTCATAATAAGCCGGAACTAGTTTCTGACATTCACTCGACATTAAGAAATATTATATCATATGTCCAATTCAAAATTTTATTACTCTTTTTAAACTGAATTTGTTTCTTAAGATGATTTTTGAAAAATTATATATTTGCGCTGGTTATGACATATGTAGACAGACTATATATAACACTTACATCAAATTAAGAAGTAGTCTACCACGTAAGGCAGTTGGCTCACGATCCAGAGGTCCCGAGTACGAATCCCACCAAGGTAAGTGTGTTTTTCAAATATGAGAAAAAATTTATAATCATAGATTGCATCTTAAGAAACAAATTTAGTTATAAAATAGTAATAAAATTTCGAAAAAAAATAATTTTTTTTTATGCCGGGTGAATATCGGAAATCAGTGTCCTCTAGTATTAAGAGGACTGCAATCTTAAGTCTAGTGTCTCATGGTGAGAGGATATTCTTCTAGATTTTAAAATATCTTCTTGAGACAGAGTTGCCATTTCCTGAGCCTGGTAGCATTCGGTCGCATAGGGAGGGGATGGAGTGGGGATGGCCCTCGCGACTGCCCGTGACGTCACGTACCGCACACAAGCCACGTACCGTCGTACGTGTGCGCTCGCGGCTTCGGGCAACGTCGAGTAACAGATCGAGATCTAGAACTCTATACATAATATGTATAGAGAAATGAGCGATATGTTTCTGTCTCTTTCTCTCTTCCGGGCCGCTCGAGCGCGGCGCTGACGATACGTTCAATAAAGAAAGAGTTAACGAAATCCACATTATAAGTAATTTGTTTTGAACAGTAAAAATATTTAGATATACATATTCTTTGTAAATATAATATATTTTTTATATGTATATAATAAAATTATAAAAATCCTAAAACAAAAAATAATGAAATGCCACTCTTGGCCAACGTGTACGTTTTGTTTAATGCCATATTAAATATATTTTAAAAAACATTTTTTTATAAAAATTTTGAAAACATTTCTTAATAAAAATGAAGTAATAATTTTTTAATAAGTAGAGTAACTTTTTTTAAAATTAAGATCGATATTTATATCTCGTACTTATATTACATGTACAACGTACATGTTGTTGCTCGACGGAAACCGCGAGAAGGTGGTGGTCTCTTCCGTCATGAAGTTTAAACAATTGTTATTAATTAATAAAAAATTTAATTAGAAAATTTTATAATTGTAATGCACACAAATTATTGCACACAAATATATTCAAACATAATATTAATACAATATATACAATACAATACAACATATTACAATATAATACAATATATTAAACAAACAATTGTTTATACTTCCTATTCACTGAGCTCTCCTAATATAAGATAAAAAGTAAAATGAAAAAAAAAAGAAAGTTATTGCAAATCGAAACTGAATAATGGATATAAGATTTTATTTACATCTGCAAATATTTTTTGTTATTTGTTTCTCTTTTGGACATTATTTTTAGTGCGTTGAAGACGAAGGACCAGCAACTTCATCTGCAGCATATAAAGTAAGACTACTTTTTCGTTTTTTACTATTTGCATATAATACATCGGACGACATTCGAGACAAATGTTCTTCAGTTACTTTCAAGTTGATAGCTGTTTCGCCCCTCGCCTTCAACGTTGATTTTATTACGCAATTAGCATTAACAGAGATGGCAGACAGTTTGTTGCGTTTCTTAGATTTTAAATCAGTTAAAATGGAAAACATTCTCTCTGGATCTGCATTGGAATTAGGGAGTGATCTAACAGCGCTTACAAGATTTGTCAAAGCGGGAAATTTATAACAGTAAGTACCATTTGATAATTGTCGCTGCAATATTTTTTTCCATACATTGTCAAAGGTACCCTTTGATATATTTTCTTTTTCAGATTCACTGAACTCTCCTGGTAATTGTAACCACTCTTTCTTTAACAATTCTTCGTCGAAGTCGCCAAGAGTTTTTGAAATAAAACAAATATTTTTTAAAGATTTTTCTCTATTATCGGATTGGAGACAGATAGTTGGAGTCGAATGTAAAACTTGCAGATTTTTCAAGAATTCATTTTTTATGGGCAACCTTTTATATATTTCCTCCGCAGCAGTGATATAAAATTGTATACAATTTTGTCGGACAGTTATAACTATGTCCGCATGATCTTCCTTAATTAAATTATTTAAGTATGTCTCGCAGTCGGATCCGAGGAAAATTTCATTTATATCTTTTTGAATATCTTTATGTGAAAAATTTACAATTGTGGTTACGTCTTCTAAATACTCTTTTTTAACAAAATTTTGACAGATTTGGGAGAGAAAGTCAACCGATTTTAACTGTAATAAATGAATTCTCGTTTCTGTCGATTGAAAGTATGCATTAAAAGAATTGAAATAATGTAAGATATATTTAAGGAAAAGGAAATACGCTTTTAATTCAACGTTATCCATCATTGACAAAAGATATTCTGCAGATTTTGTCTTATCACTCACAACCATTTCTTGCAAGAAGTAACGAATGGTTTTCCATGAATGGAGAAGTCTTTCGACGCATGCGTGGTGAGACAACCAGCGTGTCTCACTTAATTTTAACATTTTAAGATGCTTGTCTTGGAAACACTCAGTAAATTCCTGAAAAATTGCTGAACGTTTTGGACTACCGTTAATGTAGTGAACAATTTTTTTCAAAAATTCATCGCAAAATGATGGGATTTTTGCACATGCAGCGTGCGCACTTAATGCAGCAGAATGGCATGGACATGGCATGGTTATGAGTCGCTTGCACCATTTTTCCAATTTTGTTTTAAAGGATGAGTGTTTTCCGGTCATAACTGATGCATTATCGCATGATAATGCAATTATATTTGTAAAAGGAATCTGTAGCTTCCACATTTCTGACTGAAATGCATGGAATAACTTCTCAGCACTCGAATCTCTTGCATCAATATTATCAATTTCACTAATTGTGAGCGAATATCTAAAGTCTCAGGATCAACGTATCGAACAAAAAACGTCATCCATTTTTCATTAGATATATCCGACGTTTCGTCTACGAAAATAGAGAATTTTGTTCTCTGAAGTTTCTTTGCGAGTTGTTCAGTTTCAACCGGGCACAAAACATTCGAAAGAATCTTTCCCAAAACTTTCCCGCCCTCTAAAGGTTAACAAACGTCTTGACGTCTTGTTGATTGCCGTTGTGTCGCAGAGCTCTCCAAATAACTTGATTGTCCTCGTGTATCACGGTAATTCCATCACGGTAGATCACCATAATTTTTCGATACGCACATATACACGCAGATAGGGAGGGTTTGGAGTCATTAAATACTGTGGAAGTGACGAACCACGGGGTCCTGATCTCTTTCTGTAATACACAGACACACAGCACATACCATTTGCTTTTTCTTTTTTATTTTTTAATTTTTTTTCTTCACTTATTTCTTTCTCTTTTTGTTTTATTTCGCTTTTTTCGATATGGAAGCGTGTGATGAATTGCGCAAAAAACCTAAGCGAAGTTTTGTAGAAGCTTGGCTTAGTGACGAGCGTTATAAATCATGGATACGTAAAGTATCATCTGACGAAAGTCTCTACTTTTGTACTGTGTGCAATGAAAGTTTTTCATGCAATGCAGCACATGTTTCCAGACATGCGGATTCTGCGTGTCACAGAAACAATTTAAAAAAAAACGTAGTTCCATCATTATCTAATGATGAAACTATTTATAATAACAATATAAGTAAGCCAGTTTTTAATTACGGATGGCTGGATATTGAGAATTTTAAATTATGGTTGCGTGCGGTTCCGCGTGACGAAAGTGCATGTTATTGTGCAATATGCGACAAACATTTTGCTGCTCGCTTAGTGCAGGTTCGTCGACATGCAGAATCCAAAAGTCACATAAATTTATGCCAAATACAAGGTATCGAAGCGAGTAAATCAAATGATGATTTTGTTACGCAAGATAATGAATCTTTTCTGTCGGTTGATGAGCGTACAAAATCAGCGGAAATACAGTATGCCGCTTTAATTGCAGAAATTAATTTACCTCATCAGAATGCAGAAAAGATTCTGAGGTTCTTTCAACACATAGGAGAAGATCCTATTGCGTTGAAAAATATGAAAATGGGTCGAACAAAATGCACAAAGATTCTTTCGAATGTTTTGTGCCCGGTTGAAACTGAACAACTCGCAAAGAAACTTCAGAGAACAAAATTCTCTATTTTCGTAGACGAAACGTCGGATATATCTAATGAAAAATGGATGACGTTTTTTGTTCGATACGTTGATCCTGAGACTTTAGATATTCGCTCACAATTAGTGAAATTGATAAATATTGATGCAAGAGATTCGAGTGCTGAGAAGTTATTCCATGCATTTCAGTCAGAAATGTGGAAGCTACAGATTCCTTTTACAAATATAATTGCATTATCATGCGATAATGCATCAGTTATGACCGGAAAACACTCATCCTTTAAAACAAAATTGGAAAAATGGTGCAAGCGACTCATAACCATGCCATGTCCATGCCATTCTGCTGCATTAAGTGCGCACGCTGCATGTGCAAAAATCCCATCATTTTGCGATGAATTTTTGAAAAAAATTGTTCACTACATTAACGGTAGTCCAAAACGTTCAGCAATTTTTCAGGAATTTACTGAGTGTTTCCAAGACAAGCATCTTAAAATGTTAAAATTAAGTGAGACACGCTGGTTGTCTCACCACGCATGCGTCGAAAGACTTCTCCATTCATGGAAAACCATTCGTTACTTCTTGCAAGAAATGGTTGTGAGTGATAAGACAAAATCTGCAGAATATCTTTTGTCAATGATGGATAACGTTGAATTAAAAGCGTATTTCCTTTTCCTTAAATATATCTTACATTATTTCAATTCTTTTAATGCATACTTTCAATCGACAGAAACGAGAATTCATTTATTACAGTTAAAATCGGTTGACTTTCTCTCCCAAATCTGTCAAAATTTTGTTAAAAAAGAGTATTTAGAAGACGTAACCACAATTGTAAATTTTTCACATAAAGATATTCAAAAAGATATAAATGAAATTTTCCTCGGATCCGACTGCGAGACATACTTAAATAATTTAATTAAGGAAGATCATGCGGACATAGTTATAACTGTCCGACAAAATTGTATACAATTTTATATCACTGCTGCGGAGGAAATATATAAAAGGTTGCCCATAAAAAATGAATTCTTGAAAAATCTGCAAGTTTTACATTCGACTCCAACTATCTGTCTCCAATCCGATAATAGAGAAAAATCTTTAAAAAATATTTGTTTTATTTCAAAAACTCTTGGCGACTTCGACGAAGAATTGTTAAAGAAAGAGTGGTTACAATTACCAGGAGAGTTCAGTGAATCTGAAAAAGAAAATATATCAAAGGGTACCTTTGACAATGTATGGAAAAAAATATTGCAGCGACAATTATCAAATGGTACTTACTGTTATAAATTTCCCGCTTTGACAAATCTTGTAAGCGCTGTTAGATCACTCCCTAATTCCAATGCAGATCCAGAGAGAATGTTTTCCATTTTAACTGATTTAAAATCTAAGAAACGCAACAAACTGTCTGCCATCTCTGTTAATGCTAATTGCGTAATAAAATCAACGTTGAAGGAGAGGGGCGAAACAGCTATCAACTTGAAAGTAACTGAAGAACATTTGTCTCGAATGTCGTCCGATGTATTATATGCAAATAGTAAAAAACGAAAAAGTAGTCTTACTTTATATGCTGCAGATGAAGTTGCTGGTCCTTCGTCTTCAACGCACTAAAAATAATGTCCAAAAGAGAAACAAATAACAAAAAATATTTGCAGATGTAAATAAAATCTTATATCCATTATTCAGTTTCGATTTGCAATAACTTTCTTTTTTTTTCATTTTACTTTTTATCTTATATTAGGAGAGCTCAGTGAATAGGAAGTATAAACAATTGTTTGTTTAATATATTGTATTATATTGTAATATGTTGTATTGTATTGTATATATTGTATTAATCTTATGTTTGAATATATTTGTGTGCAATAATTTGTGTGCATTACAATTATAAAATTTTCTAATTAAATTTTTTATTAATTAATAACAATTGTTTAAACTTCATGACGGAAGAGACCACCACCTTCTCGCGGTTCCGTCGAGCAACAACATGTACGTTGTACATGTAATATAAGTACGAGATATAAATATCGATCTTAATTTAAAAAAAGTTACTCTACTTATTAAAAAATTATTACTTCATTTTTATTAAGAAATGTTTTCAAAATTTTTATAAAAAAATGTTTTTAAAATATATTTAATATGGCATTAAACAAAACGTACACGTTGGCCAAGAGTGGCATTTCATTATTTTTTGTTTTAGGATTTTTATAATTTTATTATATACATATAAAAAATATATTATATTTACAAAGAATATGTATATCTAAATATTTTTACTGTTCAAAACAAATTACTTATAATGTGGATTTCGTTAACTCTTTCTTTATTGAACGTATCGTCAGCGCCGCGCTCGAGCGGCCCGGAAGAGAGAAAGAGACAGAAACATATCGCTCATTTCTCTATACATATTATGTATAGAGTTCTAGATCTCGATCTGTTACTCGACGTTGCCCGAAGCCGCGAGCGCACACGTACGACGGTACGTGGCTTGTGTGCGGTACGTGACGTCACGGGCAGTCGCGAGGGCCATCCCCACTCCATCCCCTCCCTATGCGACCGAATGCTACCAGGCTCAGGAAATGGCAACTCTGTCTTGAGACCGTATTTCAGAGGAAAATCTTCTAAAATCAAGCGGGAGCCACTAAATGACAGAATATTTTTTTTGGGTGGATTAATATATATAATTGATGATAAATTATAATATTGATCGTAAAAGATCGCACTACATATAAAAATAATATTTAAGGGGATCCTGCAGTGACAGGCGAACTCGAACGCGAATACAACGCCATCCCAAGCGGAACTAAAAATGTTGATAATATCGTCATTTCTAATCCCGGTTCTAAACCGCGTTTTTCATATTATCGATTTATCTCAGGGCAATGCCACTATTTTACGCTCTCTGAACATACAAGGTCTACGTCTTTTTGGACGATCCGGTCCGTGCGGCCCTGGCTGCGATTGCAGACAAGATCCTGCAACTACGGTTGCACGCAACATTGCTCTTCTTGTCATTCTGCATCTGTATTTACATTACTAAAATAAAATTTAGATGGATCTTTTTTTGTACGTATTGAATCTTACTTCTACTTGCACGATATTATTCCTACATGTTTTCCTAAGGGGAGGTGACAAACATTATGTATGTATAAACTGCAGAATTTTTGTTTTAACCAAATATTGTCGTCAGGTGACAGCTGTATGTGCCCAAATAAGTAATATTTTTAATTTTTTGGTGTTTTTGATATAAAATCGCGTTTGTGTAGTTAGATTTTTATGCGTACTTTAATTCTGTAAAAGATTTTTGCAATTCTATAAAGCCAATTAAAAGATCCATCTAAAAACGATAATGTCGGTAAATCATACGGCTGCAGGATCCCCTTAAGGGTACAAGGTGAGAGCAATTGATGCTCATATGACCCGCATGCATGCGGCACTCACGCGTGCGAGTCATATGAGCATCATTTGAGGACGCATCTGTCTAGCACCATAAGTTCACGCCGTGCAAATTATCCGCACGACGTGCACGCGTCGTGAGCTCACTTTGCGTGCATTTTGTTATCTGGGATGTTTCTTTAAATTTGATTCTTAATTATTTTTCAATTCATTAAATAAATTCTTTATTTTGTCAGGTAGCGTCTTTAGGCGTTCTCATGCATGCTGTTAACGTTATTATATTAATATTATATTATGTTACATATACGAATTTTATATTAATAATTATTGTACATTAATTGTAATTGCATTATTATTTTTAATATTTACCAGTTATTATCAATACACGATTTTTGAACGCTATAAAGATATGTTATACAGAAGTATAAGCAACAAGGAAGCGTCAGAATCAAAGGATCGCTACTAGTCCGTTCGATCATCGATGTCAAGCGATGTTAGGTGCGGTACTGACTCGGATGGGTGACCGCGCTGTACCCTTACGGAAAAATACACTCAACTGTTGGTGTTTAACCGTTAAAAAAACACTAAAGAAAAACCCTTAAAGTTGGGTGTGATTTTTGGATCACCAATTGGGTACAAAACAAAAAATTAAAATGCTTTGAAAAAAATATATAATATTGTATATAATGTAAAAAACATAAAATTGTTATAAATATATTTTTATGTTAGTCCAAATTTTTATAAATAATGTTTTAAAAAGAGTCACATTTGAACATAAACGAAACGCCATCTCATTGGCTCGCGGGACTTGACGTCACCACGACAAAACTCGATGACATCTCCATAAGAGAAACAGTGTCAGTGTTAAATAATATTGTTTTAAGACGATATATCATATCAATATAAAGTAAAAAGTGGTTAATTCGGGCTTTGTAAAAGGTAATTCTAATAATTTATCAAAAGTAGACATGTTTATGGTATGTGAATATGTGAAAAATAATGGAAACTTTAATGCTGCTGAGGTCCGCAATGCAAAAATGAACGTGTAAATTATAGTGTTTAACATAAGAAAATATATTAAAATTTAATTATATTTATCTTTTACAATATTGTTAATATACCTTACACATTTATTTGTTGTTATTTTAGTTCTTCTCGACAAAACTATGGAGATTCCGCAATAGGTTATGTTTGTGTAAAAAGAGAAAATTCAATATGTACAGTTAAAGCCAAAGTTTGTCCTGATCACCGAGTTCGAAAGAAGCATATTCTGTTATTGTAACAGTTAATGAAGAAAATGAATCCATTATTAATGTGGAATGTCAAGATTGTGCTTCTTCAAGTGGTAGGTTTGATCTATAAATCTATGATTTTGTATATAAGTTTACTTAATGTGTATATTATAACAAATATTAATAAACTTATATAATTTATTTTACTATAGGCAGTTTCAAGCACGCAATAGCTTTTGTGATGTCTCGCTGTTCCAATATTTGCTAATACAGGTTTTTCCAGTAGCATTGTACATCTATAGGAGATGGATCTTCAGAACGCCTGTGAATCCACATCACAAAAGCTATATATTGCATGCTTGCAACTGCCTATAGTAAAATAAATTATATAAGTTAATTAATACTTATTAAGTTAATTAAGTAAACTTATATACAAAATCATAGATTTATAGATCAAACCTACCACTTGAAGCAGCACAATCTTGACATTCCACATTAATAATTGATTCATTTTCTTCATTAACTGTTACAATAACAGAATATGCTTTCGAACTCGGTGTTCAGGACAAACTTTGGCTTCAACACTGTACCCCAATCAGCAGACAATATTTTTTAAATGTTTTTTAAATTTTTTTTTTTCAGTATTTATACATTGTTACAGTTTATTGTACAAATAATATTTATTTAATGTTTATTAAACGTTTATTTTACATTAATTATTAATTTAAAATAATGTTTAAGAAAAAATATTTATTTAATGTTTATTTAATATTTAGGTCACATTAATTATTCATTTGCAATAATAATTTTTAAAAACATTTATTTCACATTTATTCAACATTTATTTAATATTTATTTTACATTAATTATTAATTTAAAATAATGATTTAGAAAAAATATTTATTTAACGTTTATTGATTAATATTTATGTCACATTAATTATTCGTTTGCAATAATAATTTTTAAAAACATTTATTTCACATTTATTTAACAATAATTTAATATTTATTTTACATTATTTATTCATTTAAAATAATGATTTAGAAAAAATATTTATTTAACGTTTATTGATTAATATTTATGTCACATTAATTATTCGTTTGCAATAATAATTTTTAAAAACATTTATTTCACATTTATTCAACATTAATTTAATATTTATTCTACATTATTTATTTATTTAAAATAATGATTTAGAAAAAATATTTATTTAACGTTTATTTAATATTTATGTCACATTAATTATTCGTTTGCAATAATAATTTAAAAAACATTAATTTCACATTTATTCAACATTAAATTATTTACATTATTGTGAAATCAAATATAAAAATCAAATATAACACAAATTTTTAAAATCATTAAAAAAACCTTTCAATGTATAAAGGTTTCTCAAATATTAAAAAAACATTTTTTTAAATGTTAAAACAAACGTTTACTAAACGTTAAAATAATATTTTTCTAAACGTTATATAAAATAATATTATTTTAACGCCTGACTCTAATATATTTTACTGTGGACAATGTTGTATCAATTTAACCTGATCCTATCTTAGATATCCGACATTAAGAAAAAATTATATTGCGTATATCCAATTCAAAATTTTATTACTCTTTTTAAACTAAATTTGTTTTTTAAAATGATTTTTGAAAAATTATATATTTGCGCTGGTTATGACATATGTAGACTATATATAACACTTACATCAAATTAAGAAGTAGTCTACCACGTAAGGCAGTTGACTCACGATCCAGAGGTCCCGAGGTCTCGAGTTCGAATCCCACTAAGGTAAGTGTGTGTTTTTACTGTTTTTCAAATACGAGAAAATATTTATAATCATAGATTACATCTTAAGAAACAAATTTAGTTAAAAAATAGTAATAAAATTTCGAAATAAATATGATTTTTTTTTATGTTGGGATATTTTTCTAAACGTTAGAATAATATTTTTTAAACGTTAAAATAATATTATTTTAAACGTTAAAAAAAATGTTTTTTTAATGAAAAAAAGGGAACTTATCCCATTATTTTTAACGTTTTTAAAAATGTTTGAAAAATGTTTTTTAAATGTTTTTTAAAAACATTTTTTAAATATTATTTTGCTGATTGGGACATATTGAATTTTCTCCCTTTTACACAAACATAACCTATTATCTCCATATAGCGGAATCTCCATATAGTTTTGTCGAGAAGAACTAAAATAACAACAAATAAATGTGTAAGGCATATTAACAATATTGTAAGAGATAAATATAATTAAATTTTAATATATTTTCTTATGTTAAAACCTATAACTTACACGTTTATTTTTGCATTGCGGACCTCAGCAGCATTAAAGTTGTCATTATTTTTCACATATTCACATACCATAAATATGTCTACTTTTGATAAATTGTTAGAATTACCTTTTACAAAGCCCGAATCAACCATTTTTTACTTTATCTCAAGAAACTCGAATAAAAGTATAAACTCTTCGCTGTATAACACCGTCTCAAACTTCTCGTCATGACGTCACATCACCTTCGGTTAACTTCGGGCGTTTCCGGGGCATCATCGGATAGTTTGAATATTCATGTTTTAAAACGCTTTAATTATTAATAAATTCACGTTTTTTTAAGCGAAAAAAATTATTTACAATACAATTTATGTATAAACTATCATATTATGATGTCTTTCAAAAATCGTTTATGACCCAATTGAAGGTTAACCTTCAAATTGAGTGTATTTTTCCATAAGGGTAAGGCTTGTTTATATAATCTCTATTCTTATATTTAAAGTCGCTTAAATACATATTTAAAAACTTTTTAGCCAATAAAACAATCTGTAATATCTATATGGATGCTGTACAAATCATTTTATAGACTAAGAAGTATTTAAGATGATCTGTAAATATAATATAACAATTGATTAAGAACAAGCCTTAGACTGGGTTCGGGGAGCGCGCTTTTAGCGCTATGAGCGTGCTCTGTCCTTGTTCAACTTTTAGTAAGTAACAGAGATAGAATGACGTTGTCAGCGCTAATAGCGTCTCCCCGAACGCACCTTTATTAGTGAGCACTCAGTGGCCGGTATTCATAGTCGAATCTTATATCTAAGACCATCTTAAGTACGATCTTAAGATGTTATGAACCAATCACAGAGCCGCATTAGCATCTTAAGACATTACTTAAGACAGTCTTGAAATAAGATCCGACTATGAATACGGACCAGTGTGTACTAGTGCAAGCGCCCGAATTCGCTATAAACTTACGCCCAAATTTGAGTGTCAACTCGCGTAAGTTTAGTGTTAACACTTAACTTTCGGTGTTAACCATCGAAGTGTTGAATGTACTTTTTCATAAGGGTTGCACATTGCTTCCTCATAGCTTTTAAGTGTGCAAGTAGAAACTTGCACATTGCTTCCTCATAGTTTTTAATTGTGCAAGTAGAAACCTTCGCTCACAAAGCTTCCTCTATTTTTAAGTGTGCAAGTAGAAACTTGAACATTGCTTTCTCGTAGTTTTTAAGAGTGCAAGTAGAAACTTGCACATTGCTTCCTCATAGCTTTTAAGTGTGCAAGTAGAAACTTGCACATTGCTTCCTCATAGTTTTTAATTGTGCAAGTAGAAACTTGCACATTGCTTCCTCATAGTTTTTAAGTGTGCAAGTAGAAACCTTCGCTCACAAAGCTTCCTCTATTTTTAAGTGTGCAAGTAGAAACCTGCACATTGCTTCCTTATGGTTTTTAAGTGTGCAAGTAGAAACCTTCGCTCACAAAGCTTCCTCTATGAGGAAGCCAAAACAAATAAATACTAATAATTATACATCGAATAAAACAAGCTTCCTCATAGAGGAGCTTTGTGAGCGAAGGTTTCTACTTGCACACTTAAAAACCATAAGGAAGCAATGTGCAGGTTTCTACTTGCACACTTAAAAATAGAGGAAGCTTTGTGAGCGAAGGTTTCTACTTGTTTAAGTTATTATTACATGATTATAAAAGAATAATTGACGTAACGATTGACCATAAACTGACGTGAAAATCACGTGAGGGCCAAAGCACATATGACAGTCGTAGTCGTAGTCGAGTTGTCGTCAAGTTGCTGTCACAAATTAACTCTTCGTGGATAATAAATCCGTGTGAACATGTTGCTCTCAATATGCCGTGAATAGAATTAGAATTCATATGAGTTCAACCCGACAAGCACTATGCTGCCTCACATTGTCCCTAGTTTGTCAAAATTAGTTGCATTAACGATTGTTCGCAACATGACAGCAAACTCACAGCATTTGGCTATCTGGGATATTGAAATCATCCGTTTGTCTTCTGTATAACAGCGAAATTTATTTTATTAGTTAATTTAATTGTTAAATAAGCTAAAGGGCATAAAATATATGTTGTATCCCAGGTAGCAAGCACTCGTCATTTTGACGTCAATTGACGTCAAAATGACGGACTTTTGACGTCAATTGATGTCAAAATGACGAGTGCTTGCTACCTGGGATACGTACAGTATACGTATGTTTCAGCTTAAGATCTATCGAATATCGTATAACCTTTTTTATTGTTGTGCCGCCGTTTTCTTGTATTTTAAATTATTTATAACTTTATCAAGAGACACGGTAGTGACTCTTTTACGCGAACGCTTTTACTTGAGATATTATCGATCTCTTTCATTTTTTATTTTTACCAAGCATATTAGTATGTACTGCTAACGAATAACTAATATTTAGATTGAGATATGCGATCGTATGTATTCTAAGCAGATATAAAAAGATTTGCAGGATTAACACAAATAATAGAATAATTTTATCGCTAAAGTAAGACAATGATCAGTGTGATAATACCGTGATGTGCATTGTTGACATGTCGAAGAAAGAAAGTTATTTTAATAATAAGTTTTCACGACATTTTATTGTGGTCATACTTAGACAATCATATAATGTAAAAACACTTGTTTTACTGCCTCTCCATCAAGTTATAAGGAACATAAAGTTCTGAAATTTGTTGCGATATTGCCTTACATTCTTGACAATCCACAGTCAGTTATGTAACTTACGAATTGACATATGGCATGTAGAATTAAATAATCACATACTTCTGGTTACACAGTTCGCACAGATTTCGGTTACACAGGAGTACACGTATCTATTCTTAAGATTATTTCGTAAGAGTATTTTTTACTATTTGTATGAATCGCGATCATCACCATGCAGTTTCCATCATCGATGTTAACGCCTTATAAATATTTCTGCGATAAACAGCAGCGTATTGTTTTTGTAATGATAGTTGTTAGCCCTCTCTCAACCTCCGCGCTCGTGTGATTTCCCAAATAGGCGGCACGATCCAGTAGCATCCGCCGAGAAACTGCAGCAACGCGACGACGCGAAGGCACACGTTCTCGCCTGTGATCAAATTGTAAATTCGATAAATCTTTGGGTCGTAAATTTTTCTTTTACTGTCATATTCGGTGCGTCGCGCGTACGAAAGAAACGAAATTTATAAAACTCTCCAAAATTGTAAGGAAGAAAAGAAAGAATATATAAAAATCAATGTTACAAGATACGTACTGTGCACGAAGCAGAAGGCCAGCACACCCAATCCGACGATGGTGGAGAACAATCTGTGCGAGCGATGCGCGAATTGATTACCCAGCACGTCGAACAGCGTCAAGTCTTGACAAGCGAGCAGACTGCTGATGCTGACTCCACCGAGCAATGACCACGTTAGAAACCAGTAGTAGTCATATGTATATGTTAAACCTGTGGATAAGACATCGGCGATAATCAAAATAATATAATGAGTTTTATGCGTGTAAAGAATTCGGGCATGTTAACCCGATAAATAATAAATATTGCGTAAAATTGAACGTTACATTAATGAGTAATGTAGTATAATTATTTAGGAATCAATGAGAAATGTGATTCTTGTGCACGCACTTAACAAAACAACACTGCCGAGCCAACAGGCGCCACCGAAATATATTCTTCTATACTGAACGGTGGTGACGATGGACCAGTAACTGGCGATGCTGGGTACGAACGAACCGACACCGGCGACCACCAGCAACGTCACCCAGTCGTCCGTGCGATAAACCGGCTCTGCGCGCTGCAGGGACAAGGCGGGTACCAAGATCCAGAAGAAGAGCGATCCGGCCCTTATCCCGGTCCACGTCACTACAGCCGCCCAGAACCTGAAGTAGCGAGCCACGCGAAACTCCTGCTTCCACTTGCTGTCTGATCGCGCGGTCGGACTGACGAAGAGTTCAACGTCTTCGTCCGGATCCTGATACCCGTAGATACTGTTCACTTCGCTAAACAAAGGCACGACATTTCTATCCTGTTTGTCGCCGGTACCATAGCCGACGTTATCCGCGCCGTTATCCCGTGGTTCCGACTCTGACTCTCTATCCGGAGACATCCTGATGCCCAATTCGTTATCCTCGTCCGCCAGAAGCAACCTGTTGACACAAGATTGCGCAGCGTTAAGACAGTCTCTTTAAGACAAATTTCAGAATGACGATTCTGCTTTAATTAGAGATCAATTCGAGAGTTTAAATTTATAAACGGGACGAGAACGTCCCCCGCCGTCACCTGTAAGGGGACGCTCGCTGTGGAGCTGGAAAGCGCAAGGTCAGAGTGCCTACGGCGGTGGGAACGAAGGCGATAGTCATCAGCAAGAGCCCGGCCTTTAGACCGGTTTCCACGAGCAGGAAATGCGTGAGCGCCGGCACGAGGGTGAACCCGATGGACGTGGCGATGTTCTTCAACGTCAGCGCCAGTGGTAGTCTCACTCTGAAATGCCTCCGCAGCACGGTCTCGCTTTCGACGATCACGAAACTCGCCCCTATGCCCATCACCGCGCCGGCACTCAGACCGGCTAAATACGCGCCCACCCCGCCAGTCGCCAGATATCCGGAAGCTATGACCCCCGTAGTGAGGAGAGCCACGCCGATGAGGCCGACTAGTCGCGGTATCGACGCCAAATCCGTGATGGTCTTGGTCCACGGATCTGAAAGGTCGTAAGCGAAGCTAAGTGGAAGTCGTGATAAAAAGCCGATACATAATAGTGATATAATAGAAGCTACCTGCTAAGCTCCAAAAAGCGACGAACAGTAGAGGCGCCAGGGTGACCTCGCTCCACAGATCGAAGTAAATTGACGAACTGTTCGTGGCCAAATACCCCCGCACTATACCGTACATCGACAGGACGCTGGGCACGGTAATCTGTACATTTTTAACAGAATCTGTCTATCTATCTTGATACACCGTGCGATATTTAATAGACGCGTTATACAGGGCATCGTGAGATATAGGCGTAACAATATCAGGGGTTCTATACTTACCTATCGAAACAATTACAGAGACTATCGCGACGTGGCATGGATCTATTTATCGTATAGCAAATCTTTAACGAGAAATCATTGTTCGATTCGTGCGTTCCTTCCGGCAAACTTACGTCGTAAACAATGTAACACCTGGAACAAAATTGTTTTTAACGTATCGTAGTTTACGCGTAAAAACAAAGAAAAAATGCACGATAATTCTTTCTTTAAATAAAAATGTTGATATTATTGAGCATATATTTCTAAATACCCTGTATTGCGTCGAATGCCGATTGTTTTTCATCTTCCAAGTTGCTTTGACAACTTTTCGTTAATTTTAAGAAACAGATTGCGAATAATTATTAATGTATAATTATATTATAAAATATAAATATTAATGAATAATTAATGTATAATTATTTTATAATTTTAACAAAGAATCAGGCAACAGTATTCAGTGCCAGTGACTGTAGGATCGCGAGATCTAATTTCTGAATAAAGGCGCTTTATTGTCAAAGATTCACGTGCGATGATCGAACCTGAATGAAGGCAACACCTAGTAGGACCAACCACGAGTATCCACCATCTGGAGCTGTCGGCCCGAGTTCCGGGTACGAGCTGATGACCTCGTCGAGACGAAGTCGCCTGACGAGCGGCATTTTTCTCGTTGCGCTTAGCGCGAAGCTCGAGAGCGTGTAAACTTATGCAAAGAACGACGTTTAAAAGGACAGGAACTCGTTAAAATAACTCCGCAACACTTCCTCGCTTTGAACAAACAGCAATCATTAAGGCAGCTTAAAATATACTGTACGCAGTATCTAATCTCGACTAAGGTGTCGACGCTCCGATAGCCGTTGATAAGAAGGAAAATCCACATCGTTTTTGCACCTGCCGAACCTCAACACCTACGCAGGTCTCCGCGCGCGATTAATTTATCATACATAATTAATTATTATTATCATTTCCTTGACGGAAATTCGACTGCGCGAGTGCAACGCAGAGATTTGTCCTTAAGAAATAAATTCCAGAAATCGTTATAATAAATAACATTTATTTATAAACGGATTACATCGTAAAATTAAATTGAATAACTAGGTAGCATTAATCACAATTCGGTATCGCTCATTGACTATGTGCAGTACCTGAAAATGCGTCAAACATGAAAATTCATGCTCAATTTCACACGCCGTTGCGAACGCGCGAATTATCGAAAACCGTAGAAATTTGAAGCATAATTTAACGTAAAACGACGGTACCGTTACAGCTGAAAGTATTTTGCAAAAGTTTCACGCGCGTGGAGTTTCTTCCAAGACGCGATCTTTAATTTGCGCCCGTCGCTTTTCGCTTTGAGACGAGCGAATAGATTAACTGCGTTTTCAGGCTCGGCACCTTCGCGAGACGAAATTTTTCATCTTAACTTTTAAATGCGCAATTTTTCGTAGCATTCTGAGTATTTTTTAAATAAATAATGACCATCTGAGCCTTCCCATCCAGAAGGGCCAGAGAAGACCCTTTAAATGTAAGCCAAGCTGCAGCGTTTTTAGTTCGAATTTCTAAAGGGAGAGTACACGGAGCATCGAAAAGTCGCTTTGCACATATGCAAAACTGCGCACTTAAAATTTAAGCGAAGACTTCTCGTTTGCTGCAATACAGTTTCTCTCCTCTTACTTCGTTCACACGTCCTCGCGAGTATCACCATTCGCTATCGAAGTGTACCGCACCCTCTTGCTGACCGAGTCGAGCACCGGTTCGATCTTCTTCTGAAGTTTCGCCCTTTGTAGATAGACCAAGGCGCACACCAGGGCGATCAGCACCATCGAGAGGAAGCAAAGCACCACCGTCGCCCCTCGCCGGGTGGAGGCTAGTAGTTTCGGAGCGCAATTCTTCGTTTCGTGGAAGTCATGAATTGCGTTACCTAATAAAGGAAAGAGAGCGTGCATTTTGGTTTCCAGGTTGAGAAAAGAATACATTTATCTGATCGATGAAGATTTTTACCCTCGTAGCACTGTAAGTTGGCCTTGTTTCGGACAAATACTTTCGTCTTCTTCATCCATTTGATGAACGGATTAAGCTTGCAAGAGCACTCGAAGGGATTGCCAGAGAAATCCACGGATACGGACCGCTCGTGCTTAGCGAGATTGTCCATGATGTGGAGATCGCGCTCAAGGACCTTCGTGAATTTGTTTCGCCGTAGATCCAGGAAGCGCAGGTTGTGCAGGCACGACAGATTGAAGTGCAGCGCGGTCAGATCGTTATCGCCGAGATGAAGATCGAGGAGATTCGGTAGATCGCAGAATACGTTGACATCTCGGAACTCCGAGATCTCGTTCTGTTCGAGATGGAGCTTTATCAGCTGCGTGAGATTGCTGGGAAAAAATAAATAATCAATTAAGTGATTAACTCTTCTATAAAAAAAAGAAATAAAGGAATAAAATATTGGGTCATTCTATAAGTAATTTTTTAGATATATTTTTGTAACAAAAAAAGATTTAACATTTTAATTTTAATTCAAAAAATATTTTTCATTATTATATTTACAACTTCTTCTTACCTTAATCTTGAATTTTCAATTTCGTGGCGATAAAAATTTTTCGGTTTTGAGCTAATAAACAAATCACCCCTCCCCCTTTCGTACCGCATTATTTATGAGATAACTCAATTACCTGTTCACGAAGATGTCGTGGAGCGTCGACGCCAGGTTCCTCGGTGGACCGTCCTCGAAGGCGTCGGTTAGGTGCAGCTCTAGAAGGGAGATGAAATTGGAGAACACCCGCGGGTGGCTCCTCGCGGGGTCCAGCGAGAGCTCGTTGAAGTCGAGTATAAGGCGCTCCACGTGTTGCACGTGGTGATAGGCCTTGCCGCGTATCTCGCGTATCTTGTTGTTCGACATATCGATCACCCTCAAAAGCGGCAGGCTATCTAGAGTGCCGAACACGTTCCAAGGCAGCTCTTCCAACTCGTTTCCCGTGAAGATGAGCACCTGGGATGTATCAAAACGCGTTTATGATATACGAGTAATTTTTCGCGATAAATTTTTTATAGTGATTTTAAAGAGGATGTTCATATATATATTAGCATCAACAGTTACATCGATTGAAAAGAAAATCCATGTTCACAACGTCGTGACGTTGTGAACATTATAACGACAGCCAGTTGGGTAGAATAAAAAATCTTTAATGATGTAGTAGAGTTGCGGACTTTGGTCTACGCACTTGCGTCTCGTTAGGCAGATGCGCTAGCGGGGACGTGTCGTGAAATCCGGTACCCGTGCAATTCACGACGTACTGATGATGACCGTCATAGCACGTTCTGAGGCAGCGACAGCGGTTCTTGAAGGCCGGGCCGCACTCCAGCTTGGACGACTCCAAGGTCTCTAAAGAGTGAAAATTGGGATCTTCGCATTCGTTGACTGATCCGACGATCGACGCCGATATCAGGAGGAGCGTCGAACAGTAAACGATAGTCCTCATCGCGACTCGTGCCAGTGACAATCAAAGAGCTTTGAGAAAATCGTAATTCCGGAAGGATTTTGCGCTTCCACTTACGTACATCCGAAACGTTGGCCGAGAAGATCTTCACGCGCTGCGCTTTCAATCTATAAATTTATTACGAAATTTGAATACAAATTTATTATTATAAAATTATAATATAAAATTATATTATAAATATTAATATAATATAAATTATATAATAATATATTTAATAATATTTTTAGTATAATATAATTTGTATTAATAAATTTGGTTCTAACTAATTAAAACCAAACTAATTAAAACCAAATACATATAATTACTATACATTGTCACTAAATGTAATTTTATATTAATATTTAATATATATATAATACATATATATATACATATACATATATATATACATATACATATATATATAATACATATTATATTAATATTATATTACAATTCAATATGAATTTATACATTCGTACAATACTCGTCAAATCAATATTTAAAAGTGAGTCATCAACAGATTCTCTCTTTATATCGTTGTACAAGATGAGCGAGAATTGCAGGTAATTCCAGTAACTCCGCGGAATTTCCGGATAATAGAAGAACGCTAAAGACCTAAGACAATTCGATCATGTACGTTCATATGCAATTGCGTTATCGTATCTACCGGCAGTTTAAAGCTTTAAAGTAGGTCGCCGAGTCGCACCGCCGACTTCGGAAAACGTTGAACTGGCTCACCCACGCGACAGGTGATGTCGAGCGGAGAAGAGAGCCGCCTTCCGAGGCACCTCCGGATATCTTAGAACGTGCGCTTGATCACGCGGCGTGAGATGGCCGTGGCACGCTTATTTACTCGGCGCTCTGGCATTGAGAGAAAGCGATTGCGTCGAAATCGCGGCTCCGTTTGATAATCCTGAGTAAACGAACGGCCGACTTGGACTGGCTTGAACTCTCAAGTTAAGGCTTAAACTGCTTGCAGAGTTTAATTTCATTTAATTTAATTTCATATGTGATATATAATTGATATGCGTTTTTCGATAATGTGTATTCGTTAATTAATTATCGTATCGGATCGCAGAAAAGATCTCGTGTCGCTGATGATACCGGCCAGTTATCAAAGTACGCGTACGTCGCTGGATATCCGGTTACACATTCTCCATCTCGTCGGTCCTCTCGACTTCTGTCGCGTAGGAAACTTTTACCTGTTAAAAAAGGTACTACTTACCATTCCGTCCGCGTGACGAAAAGGAAGGAGAGAGAGAGCGAGGGAGAGAGAGAAAAAAAGAGGGAGAGACTCGGGGACCTCCGAGCGCGTTCCGTCCAAGGAATGCACCGTCGGGGCTATATATCTCACTTGGCCCGCAGGAAGAAGACTTGACCCGATCAGACGTACCTCGCGTTTCGATAGCTCAATATATATACACACGCACTCGAGGTTCGCGAAGAAAGCCGTGCGTTTTCCGGAAGCGGAGGAACGCGTGATGCGCGCGAGATCGGACTCTCGAGAGGGAACTCTCGCGAGGGAAACAGGCGATCGCGCGAGAGCGGCCTCCCGTTCTCCACGACGGACCGCACCACATTGCACGGCCGTGCTTCATCCCGACCGCACCTGCGGTCCCGCTTCCCTCCTGGGCCCCTCGGCGGGCCCCAGGTGTCGAGCGAGACCGGCCCCTCCAATTCTCCTGAACACAGTCAGCCTCGTTCCTCCTCCGCCTTCTCCCTCTGACATCACCTCCTTCCGACCCTTCCTTCCTCCTTCCTTGGTCCCCGTGCTCGCTCGCTTCGCTCCGCTTCGCGCTCGTCATCATTAACAACGCGGTTCAGAATGGGAAACCGCAGTTAGAGAGGCTCGTTTCGTGACTTCGAGCGTGTAGAGTATACGCTCAAACGGAGTTTAATAAAGGCTTTAATTACTTCTCTCACTTATTGTCGGAATTAACTCTGGAATTGTTCCATTACGGAGATCTCTATCGATTACCTTTCATCTCGCTGGCTATTATTCTATTATCTCATTAATTCTCAGTCTTTTATATTTCACTCTCCCTCGTTGACCATCTTCAACGCCTTGTAGTCGAAAAGATTTCGAATGCGTTTTCATTCCGTTCCATTCAAGAAAAATGCCCTTGAGAAATTTTCCTCCCGATCAAATATGATATTATAATCTTATTTTATTATTTATGACGTCTATATTCTAAGAATGTAGAATAAGTTAGAAATAAATCAACAATGATAATAATTTCCTTATTGTATATTAATCGTGAATAATTTCAATTATGTAATAACGATAAACACTAGCTTGGAGGTGTACGAGTACCTTTATTCTTGGAAAACTGTATATGCAGAATGGAAGTCTGTCCAGAAAGTACCTGCCTTAATTTCACGATGTGTGCGCACAAAACGCAAGTAAACTATACAGTTATCGTCACAGGTGAGAACCGCCACGCTTCACTCCTGCACGCGTCGACATTTCTTTTCCGTACAATATAATTTTACATTTATAGACATATGTTTAATATATTTTTTTATCTTCTCTACACTAAACGGCAGACAACATCTAAAAATTGTACAAATGTAATCCACGTCAGAAAATAAACTTGTAAAGTAACATCAAAATAGAACAGTCCGATCGAGAATACATGAGAATTATACAGATGGGTGCATGTTTTTGGGCTGGTGTACGAGTATTATAATGCAGAATCGAAGGAGTGTGTGTGTGTCTTGTTTTTTAGTCAACAAACGTATTGCTGTTACACGCCGTTTTTGTATTTTTACATATACACGCAACAATTATTTTGCGTTACAACTTTTAATATAACATCGATGGCTTCGTTTGCTACTAACTTTATTTTTTTTTAACGGCGGAATATGCTGTGTCATAGTTTAACAATGAATTCTGTCAGAAACTTCATCTGTTTATAGATATTTGCTTTGTTTGTTTGATTTTTCGTTCTTTTGCGATAATTGTCAAGATGCCTAAAAAAATTCTAAAAAGATTGATTCCCAATGCAAACTTGTAAATTAATCGACCATCCATGCGAATAAAATTTCCATAAGAATCTTAATAACGCAATATATCAATGTTTAGAAATATGGATTTTTATATTACGCAATGTCTCTTGCATACAACCAACATCTTGTATTATATTAATAAGCCGAGTATTATATAGCACATCAGATACAATATAAACATTTCGAAGACTTATCTGGAATTAATGGTGTCATAAAAATATTAATATGGCTTTAATAAAACGTTACTTGCAAAAGCAATGTTCGCGGTATAATAATTTGTTGCGATTAATACAATTTATATAAAATCGAACATATTATTACGTATGTAAACTCTATAAGTAGTAGTTTTTTTTTTTTTTTTTGTAAAATTGGTGGTAACAGTTATTGCTATTCATAGAATCTATAGAAAATTATTATTAATATGTATATAAAAAATAATATATAAAATATATCGTATATCGCGTGAGAGATAAAGCAAATAGATAAGTTAACATTAATCGTTTACAGACTAGACACTATGACGATCGCGCAGTAGTAAGTTAAAGTACTAGATTGATTGTATTGTATGTATTAGTAGGTGCATGTTCTTTCCCTATTTTGATTCGCGAGATTAACGCTAAGAAAACGTTAGTCGGTGTAAGACACGATAACTGATCACCATTCAATATCTCGAGATTCCTATACTCAGATCGTTAAATGCTACACTCCTAATTAAGATTAGTCATGTGAAAATATAGCTTCTAATCTTTTAGCAATAAGCCTAAAGTAAATAAAAATCAGCAACTTAACGTCATGCGAGATATTAAACGCGCTCGTAAGATAATAAATATATCAGATGCAACACAAAATATACTTTTTGTCATAGAAATAATATTTCTAATACCTCATTATGCAATTTAAAATATAATAATTTTCACTTTATGTCAACGCAATGCGTTAGTTTGGTTACTACTTTGGCCCGAAGAAACCCTAGCTGTGTAGGTACTTTGTGAAAGATGGTAAATGCTTATGTACATAAAAGTCTTTAAACTGGAAATATATATATATTTATGTAGAAGAGCATTTTTGGCAGTAATCAGAAAGAGTGTCCATTAAATTCGTACCTAACTTCTTCTATATTCATAAAATCAAGATTCTTGTCCAGTACATTATATCGTCATGTAAGATATGCAGGTACAAATATAGACTGAGAGTCGAATTGAATAATATTACGCGAATGTAAAAAACTGTTAATGACAATAAAGATCAATAAAATTCGTACGGAGTCAGAGTGCATTTAAAATTATTTAGGAAGCATTTATAATCAGACTTCTTTCTACAGTCCTGCTGTCACTCTCAAAAATTTTGGAAGGCTTATATATATATATATAAGATACATATACATATTATATGTATCTTAAATAATTATATCTGCATCAATATAAGTCACATATATGTCTGCTCAAATTGATACAAATATTCCACAGTTATGAAACATCTGTGTGATTACCTTCTCTATTTAATAGCCTCGATTTGTAAAGAGATATAATCTTCTTTCGGAATTTATATATGTCGATAAAAATTTCATACAATTATACATTTTAGCTTAATACCTGTCATATCTTTGTACCCCTTTAAAAAAATCGATAAAAAAATTAGATATATTACTCTTGCAAGTATGAGTGTGCGTATGTAAATTGTAAAAATCAATTTTGTAAAATACACAAACTCTCCATATGTTAAAAGGGAAATATCAAAATATTATTTACAAGAAAATAAAATAATAAAATGGCATTATCATACGTCAGATCTTGAATTGGTCCCAAAATAACGCATACCAATTCAACCTTGTAGAATAATAGCAACCTAAAAAATAGTTACTTATTAAACGTACTTTGTGATGAGATAAATATTTCATTTGTCCCACGTGATTAAACATAAGACACAACTTGCCAGGTATCCACTGGCATTGGCACAGAAACAAAATTTTGATTATGTTTGGTATTTACGCCGTTATTGTGGGACACCCGGTAAAGGGAAGATTCTTACACGATACGCGCGACGAGTCAACTTAGGCTTTGTATCTCTCTGATGGTCCGCCTTTGCAACAGCAAATTAGAGCGAGTATCAGACTAAGAATTTCTAAGGCTAAGACCAGTATCGCTGCACCCATAAAGTGGTAAGTCTGGCTCTTCAGTGTAGTCACCAACTTTTCCATGCATCCCTGCAACAAAATTTTTGTCTTGGCGCACTGTATGTTTAATGCAATAAGAATAAAGTATGCATAATATAAAAATTGAATGACGAACAATTAATTAATATGGCAAAAACAAGCATTACCTCACTGTAAATCGCGGAGCTCACGGCTCCGGCAACCTTCATCAGGCGACCCTCGCTGCAGGCGGTGCTGGTCGCATCTTTGCAGCAAGATTTTGGTATTTTGAACACGTTGTTGGCGTTTGAAACGCCAAAAGATAACCGCAATTGAGAGGATTCCTGACTCGCGTACTTGCTGCCGGCCCAATCCGCAGGTCCATTGGCTCCGCAGCATTCGAGAGTGGCCTGAATCGTATCCATGATCTGCGTGCGACATTGTATCTCGCCATATTCATTCTGCGAAAAATAATGGGATATGCTCATTTTCATAATATACAATTATTATTCGAACAACGAGGAGTCACTTCACGTACGTGAGAATTGCTACTGAATTTAGAACGTTTCACAATTAAAATGGGAATTACCTTAACTGTGTTTATCACGGAAGATCGCACCAGTTCGTCCAGGCGGTCCTTATGGGCGTAAAGCCAGCCAGCGAAGGCGACTTGCGCGACCACGATGACGAGCATGATGCTGAAGAAAGTGGCCAGACAATATCGAGAGTGCTTGAAGGCACTGCACCAGCCTAGGACGGAGACGATGAGCATAAGGATTCCGGTGCAGAGCAAAATGTACAGGCCTGCCTCGTAGTTGTTCCCTTCCTCGGCGATCGATACTAAATACGTTTTGTCCGATAACATACATGCTACCAGAGTTATCACCGTTACCGAGATTATCTATAAAAGACATACGAATAAATGACATTTAGATCGAGCTGGTAAGGACGAAAAATCGCGGACGAACGCGAGCGAGCGATTAAAGCTCATTAAGATAAATAAAGTAAACACGTCCAGGCAGATCGAGCACGAACGATCACGAACGACCGTTTCCTTGTCGTATGCCTGGACTCTGAACGAGAAATGGAATACATTCGCGTTTGTTTGTGGTTCGTTCGTGCTCGTTCACGCTGGACGCAGCTTCGATCTTAATTAGCAGAGAAATGCACTATTTTCTTTTAAATTATTTATTAGTTTCTTTCTCTGTAAATTTCTCCCCCCATTCGAGTAATGCTATTCCTAGTTTATTCTTGGAATTGTTCGAGGTGCAGGACAAGCGAGTCGGTCCACAAAAGATGTTTTCAAGCAAGTCCCAACGTTGCGGGATGAGAGAGACTAACGAGCCACTTTATGAGCCGAATCGTACGGGGGCCTGGGCAAGGGAGGAGGACGGGACGTTTACAATGAAACTGTCTGTCCGCCAGATGTGGCAGCTTCCATTTAAGCGCGCGGATTATCACGGGGTTTCCTGCCACGAGTCTCTTCTCCAGCACCGAACGTGGGTTCACGGGTTAAAAGGTAGGAGGAAGAGGAGAGACGTCCTTGACGTTCGAAGTACCAGCGCTATTCTCGAGCGGGTCTGCCGCGAGCTGGTCGATTAGCTTGTGTAAACGGACACGGGCGAAAAAATATATCAATGTGCCAGAGTCAAATATTGGTAGAGGCGAGAGAATCCCGCGGATGGAGCTGGGAATTTCTGGGAGCCCGTGGGTCTTCGTCGGCAAGGAATAGAGAGATAACGCGTCGGTCCCTTCCGCATGAAGAACTGAGGACATATAAACGTATATTAATATACAAGAAGATTCCGAGAAGACGCGAGAATTTTGACGGAAGAGAAAACGTCAAGGTTTCTCGAGCCACAAAATGTTTATTCGTACGTAAGCGTGCCGTAAAGCAGAAAAAGAGAAACATCTCGCGTGTCATCTCTCATTCGTCGCGCGGCGAGAATAGAAAATCTCGCTATAACGCGATAGAGTTGATGTAAGAGCGCGCGCAATAACTAAAAACGATCCGATGAATCAGAAGCGGATTCCATCCCGCTATGTATCAGAGCTAATACCGATACCGCGAGATATCTAGCGCGAGATCTCGATGATCCCCGACCTTCTCTCCGAGCCGTCGTAAAATCGTCACGTGGATCCAGTCCGGGCAAGCCACTGAGCAAAACGTTAGCAGTTCGACAGTGGATTCAAGCGGATTGATGGCATCAGCATTAAACTCGTCTTCCGCCAACAGAACCTGCCGACGGAATTCGACTGCAGGCTGTCAGCGATCTGTCATTTAAAATTTCATTTAAATGTCAAAATTAAGAGCCGATTGTTCCAACCTGTTGGTAAACTACCTAATAGTTAAATCATATATATATGTCTTTGTTTATCCTTTACATTAGACAAAGATAGACATATTATGATTTAACTATTAGTTAGCTTACCAACAAGTTGGAACAACTTGGCCCTAAATAATATTAAAAAATAATATTTACTTTACAGAAATGACAAATTCTGCTCGTTTTCTACGGTAGATCTACTGTCATATCTCTATCTCGCAAGTAAAATCAGCTTCGACGGATTTGACCATCTGAAATAAAGCGCCGCAAATTTTCCACGTTAAACGGGAAACGACGCGATCTTACGCTGCCGTCGTAAACGCGACGGGACTTTGAACCAGCTTACATAGCGATTACAGCAAATATAGTCGGCGTAAAGTGCAGTCGACTCTCGGAAGGCGCTCCTTCGTTAATACCGTTCCGACCCCGCGGGGGATGGAAGGAGGAAATTGGGCCGTAGCGTGGGCCGCGAAAGCTCGTAGGAAGAAACCACGCTCTCGCGCTCTACGACCGCGGGACTATATTTAAACGCACGTCCAAGATGGATATTTCGAAATCATGGATTCCGAGGCCGATAAACGTCGCGCTTTGCGCGAGAGTTACTTAATCCGAGCTCGATATTTATTCAACTTGGTCGTCGCCTCTCGAGGGGTTCCTCTAATCGTTCCCGATGATTCCTCGCATTCTTCCGCGCCGGCCTGCGTTTTCGGATGTCATCACTGTCATCGATATTTCCGTCGCACGTGGACGCAATCACCCCTACGCGATTCGCATTCGATGATTTCGATCTCGCGGAGGATCGGGGGATCCTCGCAACATAATTTTCCAGCGAGATGTATATAATGAAATTGCTTTTTATCACGAGGAAGAAGCTTCGGCGACGAGTCCAATCGCAGGCTTCTCAGGGTAGCGTTAACTCGATTTCGCGCCCTATAAAATTAATTAACCGAGTCGAAGCGTAGACGACCTGCCGAGGAGGCATCGGTAATAATGGCGGAGAGCCGCGGCAAACAAAAACAAGAACTCTTTGTAAACTCCATCCAAGTTTACGTGCGCTAACGCGCGTCACAGGACAAACGTGAAACGTTCAGTTTGCAGGCCGGGGAGAAACTCACTGGCAAACCGCGGTCGATCCTAGAATTGAATCGAATTAGAATAAGGCAAGAGTCGTTGCCGGACCGGGGCGGAGGCGGAGGGAAGCGTATCGATCTGAGGATGAAGAGACGCGCGGAAGTGGACTCACCAAAAACACGAGGCTCATGGCCGCCAGCGTGTACTTGGAGAAGTTGTAGCAGAACGTCCCCATTTTGTCCGGGTCACGAGGCAGCGACGGGGATGCGAGACTCTAGCGATGATCCAGGCGGCGTCCCAACGCGAGACGTCGCGAAAAGGCGCGCTGACGGACCGTAGAACGCGCGTCCCGCTTCTGCGGTTCTGCCGCGCGCTCCTGATGCTCCAGATGCGCTCCTCTCTCTTCCAACGGAGGACTCCGACGGTGACGACAGGAAGCGGCGCGACGATTCGCTTGCGCGCGCGGAGAATCGCGACGCTCGACGCAACGCGACGGTCCACCGGGCTTTCCGCGAGTGACTATGTCCACTCGAATACACTTGTATACTGTTGAATACGCTGGAGCGAGGAGCGGAGCAGACGGCAAATCGTCGGCGTTGTCGCCGTCGTCAGCACGATACGGTGGTCCGGTTCGGTTGGATGTAAGTAACGCCACCTGTCGGTGAGCACGGGAAACGCCTAGACAATCTGTGGTTGATAAATGCAAAACGACGCTGGTATTATCAATAGCCGATAATTTATCGATGTCGGTATACTAGATGCCGTTTTTGCAAAATGTAGATAAATCAAATTGGTCGAATTTGATCGAAGTTAATTATTTTAGAACTGTGAAAATATAATTCAAAAAATCAATTAATTAGTCAATTAGTTAATTTCTAATGTCTTCTTTTACTATTTTATTCAAACTGTAAGAACGTTTCTGACACGATCTTATGATATTTAAAATCGTCTTAAGTTTATTTTTATAAGGTGCTATAGTAATAAAACAGCCCTTGCAGCGTCTTCAAGTGAACCTTTCTATAATTTAAAATTTAAGACTTAAGATTTAACTATGAATACCATTCTATCGACCTGTGTAGACTCCACTCCACAGATCTTCAATGCGAGTCGCAAAGTCGTGAGTCGCAAGAATTGACCAATCACAGTCTAATTTGAGGAGAATAATCGACTGTGATTGGTCAATTCTTGCGACTCACGACTTTGCGACTCACATTGTAGACCCAGCATGACAATTCGTCATCTCGTTTAAAATATGTTCCTTCTTGCATCTCGGACAAATTTCTGATTGGTCAAAGAAAATGATGACTGCAATGCACACCCTTGGAAATACTATACCCACGGTTGTATATACAGGTTGGATAACTCCCAGCTTTTTTAGTGGTGGGAAGGATCCGCTAAGCGGTCCTGTTTTCTAGTTCTCATTGCTACCGCGAGAGTTGTTACTATCGGGGAGGTAGTGGCGGCGCGTGCGCACTTGTACGGTGTGAGAGAGACAAGAGATTTTTCTTCATACCTCGGTCGAAAGTACGTACTTTCGTCCCTAAAGCCTTGTGTCCACGATGCTAGAACTGCGTCTGAGTTTCAGTTTAAGCCAATCAACTTGCAGTTCTTACAGAAAAGTAGCAGTTTCATTGGCTCAAACCGAAACTCGGACGCAGTTCTAGCATCGTGGACACCGGGCATAATAGCAGGGACGAAAGTTTAACATTTACTCCCTGTGAGAAGTACACGCGCGCCCTCTATAACCTTAAACCTTAACGCCCTTTAACCTTAAAAATAGTCATCAATATTGTTCTGTCGTCAGTTAATTTAATATTAAATATTATTAAAGTCAATTCAATAATCTAGCAAAAATGAACAATATGTCATCTGATGAATCCGTAGACGAGGAAGAAGTTATACGAAATTTCGATGCAGAAGCGCGATTGATAATAAATACAGATACGTTGCCAAAGAAGTCTGTTGATCGATACAATCTTGTTTACGACACGTATAAAAAGTGGCAGATAGAACACAAAACTTCACTGTCAAACTGTGAAGAAAATAATTTGATTGTGTATTTTAAGGACAAAATACATTTTTGATAGAATGGAATTAATTTATTTTTACAAAATATGACAAGACTTGACTCTTCGAATGTATTTGATGCCTGCCCCCACGACCAGCAGCACTCGCTTCGCTCGTGCCGCAAATGTCGGGGGCAGGCATCAAAAACATGCTTATTAACATTTAAAGTTAAAAAAAGTAAAATTAATAACGTACTTTCGACCGGCTATGAAGAAAAATCGTATACACTACGCGGGCCAAAAGTTGAAATCTCGGTTCTGCTCGTCATGATGCCCTCGGCTTCGCCTCGGGGCATCATGACGCGCAGGGCCGAAAATTCAACTTTCGGCCCTTGTAGTGTAATATACTATTAAAGCCTCCGCACAATGAAAAATATAAGGAACAGATATTAGCGATTAGGACTAAAGAATCAAGAATAAAGTTGGATGCACGATGAAAAATACAGGCAACGGAAACAGAGAATAACACAGACAAAAGATTTTTAACCTATTGGAAGCCATGTATTAATGTTACACCAGCTTTATTCCTGATTTTTTATTTCTAATCACTAATATCTGTTCCTTGTTCCTTATATTTTTATTGTACGCAGGCTCTTATGTCTCCTACTAATAGTTACAATAATCGCAAGGTTTTAAGATTCCGCTTTTTTCTTTTATTATTATTATTATTATTACAAAATGAAAATAATTATTACTTTTAGTAGCCAGATATAGGATGAAGAAAGGTTGATTTTATTAAATAAATACATAGAAAGTTATTAATTTAAAAGTAAAGAATTTTTTATTATTAATCAGTGTAATTTAAAACAAATATAACTCATTTGCCAATTTTGACATCTTTACAAACAGATCACGGTATCACGGTAACGCGCCAAACTTCAAAAAAGACTCCCCGATCGCTGCGAACCACACGGTTACAAAGAGAAACATAAAACAGAAACGTTAGCGGACCCTTCCCCCACCACCACAGTTATCCAACCTGAATATACAACCGTGCTATACCTGTCTTTTTACATCATGGTTATAATTGTACATCATTTATTTATAACATCGATATTGTAACTACTGACGTTAAATGTCGTGTAAACGCTCTTTTACGACGAAGTTATCCATGAACGACATCGACATACGTATCCCCAAAGCTTATACAAATAATAATAATAATAATAATAATAATAATTATTATTATTATTATTATTATTATTATTATATGTTAATTAACTATAGTTAATTGTATTTTGTTTGTAGAGCTTTGTAGTGAAGTTAAAAAGTTTTGTAGTCTCTTCGAATTGTTTATAATTAATAAATACATTTTATGGAGTCGTCGTCTGTATAATCGACAAAATTACCATTTTCTATGTTATTGACCTATATATCTGTCCTTGTATAGACAAGGATAGCACCTACATTGCACGTACACATACGCACGAATCGTCAAATACACTGTACTCTTATATTAGACTTCTAATCTCGATTTGGAGGGTTCATCGACGTTTTTCTTGTTGTGCAATTCAGGGAAACTCGTTTTCACGTTCGTATCAATGGTATATCTTTTATATGAAGCACATATCTTGTGATGAATTGACAGCGATCGCTAGCTGTAACTCGAGACGCCATATTAGGATAAAAGTATTAGGTAAGGAAATCTGTAATTCCGTAATTTTTTCTGGTTTTCTATATAAAATCGGAGTTTCCCTGAATCATTGATGTATGTACTGCAATTATGGAGAAGCATTTTTAATTCTGTCAAATTAATACGCTACATGAGTAGAAAGAAAATGGTAATTTTATCGGTATAACAGACGACTCCAGCATCTCTTTAAATATAAAATTTTTATTCTTAATTATCTTATTGTAACATCAATCATTTAAATTACATTAGACGTTGCTTAGATTATAGGACTAAGATATAAGTTTTTCTACGCATTTCTCTTTATCTTAAATTAAAGCAAAAGACAAGAAATACAATATTTTTATTCCGCACAGGTGCTGTTAGAAGAGCGAGAACTGAAAGAAAATTTGGAAATATTTGGAATAGAAAATTTAAAATTGAAGAAACTGTATCACTGCATTCATAATAAAGATTGCTCTAATAGTGTTAACAAATTTAAAAAAGTTGTAAAGATGGTAATATCGCGTATATACTTTTGACATAGATAGACACGCGGAACAAGAAAATAGTAGATATTATGAAACGTATTAGATTTTTTATTTTAATCGGAATCTGAACCGGAACTGGCATCCGATTCGTACTCTCCGACGTTGATAGTAAATTTGTATTCTTGATCGCAACCGAGATAAGCGTCGCTCATGAAGTACAGAGTGTAGGAGTGCTGGCCGGGTGCCGGAGCAACGAAATCCAGTTTGATCTTTGCCTTCTGTTGTAACGTCAGGCGTTTGATAGAGAGCAAGGAGTTGCTCTTTGGGTCGCCGATCACCACCCACCAGCCTTCCTCACGTTTTTGCGGGAAGAATGGCGCGACTACCGGTCCAATTACCTCGTCTTCCCGTTCCAATTGTACAATCACGTTTACCGTGCCGCCGCTGTGCAATTTGTCTTTATCTTGTACCTCATACGACATCTCAATGTTAGGATACCGGTTACAGAATTTAGCCACATCCGCCATCTGCGCATCCGTTAACTGCAACAGCCGATTTCGATCGTCATCCTCGAGCTCCATCACGTCGAATACAGTCTCCACGCCTTTGTCGGTGCAGCGCTTGATGGTTTCCGCTGTGAAGTGCGGCAGTTGCTTTAAATAGGAATCCTTGGACCACATCGCCTGCGTCACCATCTGCGCAAGTTCCATAGCGGCGACGGCGGGTGCCAACCATCCAGAAGAGCTCAGCACGTCAACGCAAGCTTGTATCAGCCTCACGGCCTTGCCCAGCACTAGTTCGGTGTCCTTCTGCAATTCTGGACCTAGTTGTATCCTCGACAAGTGAGCTTGCAGCAGAAGCTGCGCTTTCACGTGAGGATCAGCCATTCTAGCGGCTTGTGGCGCATGAGGTAGACGCGCAGCCAAACTTCTCAGTAAATTCTCTTCTCTTTGTCGCACTGGAACGCTCTCGTACTCAGCAGCTGCTGAAATAATCTCCAACAAACCCCTGATCTTCGTCTTATTGTTGAGAGACAGACTGAACAATTCGATAGTGGCGTAATTGATATAATAGTAGGCGGCGATCATTCCCAGATTGAGCGGCAAGGTATCCATCTCGTCTTCTACGGCGACACATTTGGCTTGTTCTAGGTCGGTCAATGTACTCTCAACCAACTCGGACAGATGATCCGATAGGTGCCGATGCGTGACGCCTTGCAGGCCGTAGTAATTAGGATTCTGAGTGAGTCGTCGGTACAGAAAAGTCCATGTGAGGTAGTCAACCGCGTCTTGTTTGTTTTCGATCGTCTTCGTCACAATCTCCGCATTGAAGTGATCATGCAGCCGGCGATCTAAGTGGCTTTCCACTGGTAGTGGCTCATTCAGGAACTTCTTGAAGAAATCTTTTTTCGAGCTTTGACATAGAAGCACGCACTTGGCGTCCTCGTCTTCTAGCGGGCGATTAGCTCGCGCCACCATTTGCAGCACGTCCGTGATTGGATAATCTTCATAAGCATGTGTCTTGCCGTTATAACACTGCGTGTCCATGACTACAACAAGGTGGGAGCTGATAGATAAACCCCAACAGAGATCCCTCGTGGCGACCGCCACTTGGATAGCTCCGCTGTCGAACAGTTGCTCGACTAAATGACGATCGTCGGCCGATAAACCCTCGTGAAGATAAGCCACACCTTGCGACAGAGTTTCCTTTAGCGTTTTGTCGGTCATTCGATCGAGGAACGGCTTAATGTCAGCCTCTTCTGCATGGAAGAATTTCGAGGGTTGACCCTCGGCCGCCGTGAATGTTAGCAAGTCGATGGCCGTTAATCTCGCCTGCCGACGAGTGGGTACAAATACGATTACCGGTTTGTGTGCGGCATGCCGGAGAATCGCGTTATACACCGGTTTTGCCATGGCGGCTAATCTCGACGCGTTGTGGGTGACATTTATACCTTGCACGTGCAGCTCTAAAGGTACCGGTCGCACAGAAGGATGAAAATTGAAGGTTGCTGCTGCCGGTGCTCCCAACCACTGTGCTGTGTCTTTGGCGTCGGCCAACGAGGCCGATAACGCTATTATCCTGGTGGGTTTGTCGAGCTGCGAAGAGATATAACGCGCTCGCGAACATGCAACTTCTAGCACCGGGCCCTCCTCACCGCCGATCAGCTGCAGCTCATCCACGATAAACAGCTGGATGTTCTGCACGTTCTTCCGCTGCTTCCACCTGCGTGATAACACATCCCATTTGTCCGCTGTGGTGATAATGATCTGGCCTTTGGCCAGGAGCTTCAAATCCGTTCCCGTTTCACCGCTTAGCAGGACAACTTTTCTTCCCAGCTGTTGGCCGAATTTTGCCGCCCAATCGGCATAGACCAATTCGGCTAAAGCTTCTTTGCTCACCATATATACGCATCGTCCTTCCGGATTCTGCGTTAATAATCTTAGTACCGCAAATTCCGCGATGGTCGTCTTTCCTGAACCTGTGGGCGCTCCAACGAACACATTATCGTCGGAATTGTAGATCGCATTGAACACCTGTGTCTGGATCGGGTTAAACTGCGGAAAATCAGAATAGATGTTCTCGAATTTGGCATTTCGTAACGCCGTTATCGGCAGCGCCTGCAGATCCAGCAATTCCGTAGGCGGTAGATTCTTCTCGGGCAATATCAGATGTCGGAAGCTTACGGGCAATTGCGTCTCCGCGCCGATCCACCGATCAGACACCACGCGCAAAAAGTACTGTGGTGGCAGAGGCTCGAAGACTGGCACGAAGAATTTAATCACATGTTCATCAGCCGCATATTTGGCCTTGAGCAAAAAGTACTCGTGATGCAATATTACCTCCGAATCTACGTCCTCGACTAAAATCCAAAATGCTTCCGACATACCGTGAACCTTCTCGTCCCACTGGAAGTCCGGGGTGATAGTCAGCACGACTCTTAAAGTGGAACGTGTGATCGGCTGGATATGCGTGGACAGGCCCAGTTTCGGAAACTGGTGGACGTATTTGTGAATGGTCTTGCCTAGCTTCGGCACGCGAATCAATTCGCCGATCTCGTTGGGCCCCAAATCATACAACCTCTCCCATGGGAAGTTTTTCTTCTCAATCTTCTTCACGATTTCCTCCGGCATCTTGCGGAATTGTCTGAGAGGCGACATCGACTGCCACATCCTGCGATCGATCATCTTGCAAATAGACAGGCACTTGTCCGCCAATTGTGCCCAACCGCGGAACAGAACTATCTCGAAGATTGCTCTCATGAGACGCGAGGCGGATTGCGTCACGAACACCATATCGGACATGAGAGCGAATCCCTCGAGTTTCAGTTGTGAAATATACGCTTGCAATAGCACATTCACCTTCGCGCTCGGTTCCTCGATACTTTCCTTTACCGGTATCGGCACCCTTTCCATCAGTTTCTGCAACTCCAACTTCTCTTCCTCCCTGACATTTATATTTTTGAACTCGCCCGACAACGAGAACACCCGGAACAATTCTATCTCGCTCAACGTGCGCTTCAACAACTGATTGTACGTAGACATTGTTTCGTGAGTGCAATAATAATGAGACGCTATTCTGCCCAACTCGGTCGCCTGAAAATTGCCGGACTTGCGATCGTACTTGATCAAGCCGCTGCGATCCAATCCGAGTGCCGCCGAGTGGATTAGATCTGCTCTATGCAGCTCCAATAAAGGATCTTGCTTCAACTTGTCGTGACTTATCCCGTATAGATTCGGGCAGCGAAGCATTCTAATGTAAAGATAAGTGTAACCAAGCCAGGTAACCGCATCTCTGATATTTTGAATCGTACCTAACACCACCTCCGCATTCAACATGTCGGACATTTTGCTGATTAATTGGGATTCAATGGGTAGTTGCTGATTTAAGAGCGACAGATAATACTGTAGCTCGCTATGATTCGTGATGAGGATACCCTCACCTTTGGTGTCGTACTGCGGTCGACCGGCTCGTCCTAACATTTGCAGTACGTCTAAAGCGCCTAGCTCGACCCATCTACCCTTTTCCGGATTGTATACCTGGGTACCCTTGATAATAACTGTGTGAGCCGGCAAATTGACGCCCCAGGCTAAAGTTGCTGTAGACACGAGAACTTGTATGTGTCTATCGGCGAAGAGATCCTCTACCAGGGTACGATCCACCCGAGTCATCCCGGCGTGATGAATCGCAAAACCGTATGGCAGCAGATCTTTAAGCTCCTGATTTTTCACTTGCTCTGCCTCTGTTCTCAGAACCTCCATCGACGCGGAACCTTCTCTGAGGAATTGACCCAAAGTATCCTTCTCCAGGCACATGTCTCGAATAGCGCGTGCCGTTTTTCCAGTTTCTTTACGTGAGTGCACGAATATCAGTACCTGATTCCTGCCGGCGTGTTCCATGGTCTTTTCGTAGACAATCTCATTCATCACCTGGAAACGTTTCAATGCTTTCTTTTCGGTGACGCCGATATACTGCTGTTCCAAAGCTACAGGACGAAAACTGTTGTCGAAATAAAACAGTCCCGTTTCCGGTTTAATGCGTAAAAACGCTGCAACATCTTGATAATTGGGTAATGTGGCCGACAAGCCGACAAGACGCACATCTTCTTGAGTAGTTTCGATGTTTCGTATCGTTCTTGCAACCAGCGCCTCTAGGACAGGACCTCTCTCGTCGTGCAATAAGTGAATCTCATCAATAATAATCAATCGTACTAATGACGTGAAAGTTTTCTCGCCACCCTTTCTCGTTATAATATCCCATTTTTCCGGCGTGCACACTATCACCTGAGTAGCGGCAATTTGCTCTCGTGTTAACTGATGATCACCCGTCAATTCGGAGACAGTCAGATTGTATGTTGACAATCGCTTGCGAAAATTTCCGACCATTTCTTGCACCAGCGAACGCATCGGAGCGACATAAATTACTTTAAACTCATCCGCATTGATTGTACCATCAGCGTTTATATGCTTTCCAATTTCTCGCATCATGCACAGCAGTGCCACATTGGTTTTACCAGCTCCTGTTGGAGCACACAGCAGCAGATTCTCGTCACTCTCCAACGCCGTCTGATATAAGCGACTTTGTATGCGATTCAGTGTCTTGAAGCCTTCAAAAGCAGGTTGCACATACTTGGGCAATTGCTCAATTGGATGTAGTTTCTCATTTTCTGCAAACGGCTTCGGTTTTAAAGCAGGAACATGAACTTCTTCGTATCTGTAAATATTATCAAATGATCAAGCATTAAGGTGAGCGACCAAAATAGCAAAGATTTCAAGAAAAAAAAAAATACTAATATACTCACCCTTTTCGCTGTTTTCGAAAACTGCCGTCTGGTAGTTGGCAACGTTTGTTAGCCATAAAGTGACTTCCCTGAGCGAATATCAGATCCTCCAGATCTATCAAGTTTCTTGTACCTTGAACTTGTCCCCCTGGCCCTCCTGTATCTTCATTCTCTTCCCGCCTCTTGCGCTGAGATCTTGCTTCCATTGTCTCGTCAGCGTCATCTTCGCCTTTACCCGTATCTAATTGTCGTAAGATTTTGGCAAGAACCGGATCATCGTTCATCTTGTTACGGATCTTTTGTCTTTCTGATTCAGACTGCGATGAGGCCAACATTGTACAGTACGCAACTGTAAATTTTACGAAGTTCATTTATATCCTTTTCTTTTGAAATAATACATAAATTAAAAAACATGCAAAGATATTAATATTAATTTCGTTACACATCCAATTCTCACCTGTATGTCTGTATTTTTTAAGTTGTTTAATAAAGTCAAAGCAGTCATAGCCCAATAGAAGTACAAGCTGATTCTCGCATTCACGATCGTCCGCGGCGTCTTTCAAGACAGCTAGTACCTCAGCAGCTCTCGCTTGTGACATCATAGCATCATCATATATCCTACTTAATCTTCTTTGCAACCAATACGCATCTATATCTAATGGATGTAACGGTTTTTCTTTCTTCATTTCTTCTGTTCCACCCAACTGAAAAAACATATGTAACAGTTAATATTTAAAATTAATTACTGCTAATAATAATTGAGCACAGATGAATGACACGTGGCTCCATTTGAGATCGGTGGACTCGCAGTGAGTCACGTATCATTCAATCTTGATCTGACATGAGGATCAAATCAGTCCGTAACAGCAGAGCACATATCGTAAAAATCTTAATCTATGGTTGTCTATACTTATAGCGCATCACTTATTCTCCTCGGCATATTTACTTTTTTTATGTCATACCGGTGACAAATTACATTTTTTTAAATATTTAGATAACGTTCTAAATATATATATATTTTTTAAAAATGTAATTTGTCACCGGTATGGCACAAAAAAAAATGTAATTTGTCACCGGTATGGCATAAAAAAAGTAAATATGCCGAGGAGGATAAGCGATATGCATCTTGTGCATATCTCGATTTTATAAGAGATTTATTGGAGAACTAAAGATTATGAATGAAGGAGTATGTGGTAACCCGTTTTGACAATCCATATTTTAATAGGATTAAACAAACAAAAACTCACATTTTCTGCATGAATAGCTCTATCGTCATTAGCTTCTTCACCCTCATCTCCTTCGTCATCATTTTCTCGAACTTCTCCATACACATCTTCATCGTCCTCTTCGCTACTCTCCTCAAACTGTACATTGATCCCATATGTTTCATCAATATTCTCATCGTTCGTTGTACTTTTTTCGTCACTGCCGAAATCCGTAATCTTCTTACCAAGGTTTACGAGCAGCGCGAATCTTTCTTCCGCTAATACACCAAGTAAAAGCTCTGTTTCTTTTTTCTTTTCTTTCTCTTTAAGCCGATCATTTTTCAACACAGCTAGTACTTCGTCAGCCGCACCACAAAGAATATCGCGTGGCTGATCGCTCAAAGCTTCTTGTATGAAATGGAGCAATACCTCATAAGTCTGACGCGTCTCTTGTGTTTTCGGACGATATACAATACCAACCATTTCATCCACACCTTCGGATAATAATGTTGCTCCTTTCATACGTGTGAAGTCATATTGCGCCTCATCGCGCTTTTGACGTCTATAAAATACCAAATATATCAACTTTGTATAATTCTTATGTGATTTCTTATAGCATTATTAGATTGTAATAAAACTTCTTATAAAACTACAAAATAGGAAACTATTCCTATTAAGAAGAACAATAAATTACACTGACAATTTACACCAGGGGCTTGATTGCGTATCTTAAAACAAGGTGAAAATTACAAAAGTAAGGAAATTTACTAGAATCTCTATGATTTTATTTGTCGAAATCTAGTAAATCTGTTCACTTTTGTAATTTTCACCTCGTTTCAAGATACACAATCGACCCCCACAGTAATTGATTTGAGAACTTAGGCCCAACTTTTGTTTCAACCTCCACTAAATAGTTCCCTTGACACTCGTTATCTTGACGATGACATTGAAGATTCAAGGAAATAATTTAAATGGCGATTTAGCAGAATGTCAAGACATGAGCAACACAAAAGAGGTAGTAGAAATTAAATCGGGTTGAGTTGCTTCTAAACCGAGCCAATGATCTACAATAAACTCACTTGACTTTTCTTTCTTCCGCCTTCCCAGGTTTGGTACGCTGGGCCCTATCACCCATACGTGTACCATCCAATTTTCCCACGAGGGACATAACCTCGCCGGTAGCCTCATCTCGGCTGCGTCTTTCTATTAACCGGACGTCAGCTTGTAAAACGAGATTGGAATTCTGCAAGTGTTAGCGCAACATAATGCAACATAATCACACACCATAACCGTAACGTTATAAACATCATGTTCATGTGAGATTAAAAAATAAACATTATAAATTTGTAAATAAAATAAATAAATTTATAAATAAAATTAGCATAAAAATAATTCAAAGCAACTATTACGTCATTATTAAAGAGCTAACAATAAGAAATAAGAAATACAAACCGCTTTATATTCGTACTGCAATTGACGCGCAGCAGCATCCGCCATCTTCTTCTTTTACTTGTATTGACTCCTGCCTCTTTTCAGAGGACAATACGGCCAGCAGCATCCGCCATGATTGCATTACCAGAGAATTACATCGTTTTCAACCATAGACATAATAGTATATCTAGATCCATAAAGCGTCGTCTACAAATACACGGAGTAAAGGCCTTGGCACATAGGCCGGTATTCATAATCAGATCTTATTTCAAGACCGTCTTAAGTAATATCTTAAGGATGCTAATACGGCTCTGTGATTGGTTCATGACGTCTTAAGATTGTACTTAAGACGGTCTTAAATATAAGAAACCGACTATGAATACCGGCCATAGGCTGGTATTCACAGTCTTCAAAACCGTCTTAAGTACCCTAAAGCCCGTGTCACACTACGTATCGAGGCCGCGGATCGGATTGAGATTGGCGGATCGCGGATCGTAATCTAGCCAATCGTAGACGGAGCAGCTCATCTGTGATTGGCTGAATTCCGATCCCGCGATCCGTAATCCCAATCTGATTACAGCGGGTTACGCGATACGTAGTGTGACACGGCATATAATGAGCAAAAAGTCGACTTTAAGGAGGTTCGATCGCTACTTGTGACCCGTCAAAAATGCGACTGAAATAAATGTCATTACAGCGATCCCGAATTATATGCAATATTAGTATAATGATGTGGATGCTACTTTACGTGCTATATTCTTCGGTTAATTATTAATGTATAGATATTAATAAATATATGTCGGGGTATGAGAGCGTCAACGACTCGGGAATCGCTTATTCTACGCTGGGACCTGAACTTTGTGACAATAAACCCAGGTAGCAAACACTCGTCATTTTGACGTCAATTGACGTCAAAATGACGGGCTTTTGACGTCAAAATGACGAGTGCTTGCTACCTGGGAAGCTTTCAATTCACATGGTAAAGTCCGATTTTTAAAGTCTTTACACAATCCTTGATGTTTCATCTATCAAATGCTTAGGTTTTCAAAGTCCTAAGTTGGCTTAGTGTGTACTAAACCAGTGATAATCTACCTCGGAGCGACTTTCTCCATAAGAGTATAGGCTAAAAGTGGTCAACTTCTGAATATATTACAAAGAAACTATATGGTCAATATCGCTCAAGTTTTGCGATTATTTGTGTAAAGTGTTTATGTAAATCATATAAAAAAATTAAGGCTCTAAGTTGGCTTTCGAGTATAGAAAGCTTATTGTCACAAAGTGACCGATTCTAACCTATAATGTTGGCCAAATAAGTAATTCCCGAGTCGTTGACGCTCTCATACCCCAGTATATGTTTGTTAATATTCTATACACTAATAATTGACGAAGAATATAGCACGTAAGTAGCATCCACAATTCATTATACTAATATTGCATATAATTCGGGATCGCTGTAATGACATTTATTTCAATCGCATTTTTGATTCACGAGTAGCGATCGAACCTCCTTAAGTTGACTTGAAGTCGACTTCTACCGAACTGACTTGGCAAAAAAGTCGACTTTTTTAAGGCAGAAAGTCGACTTCAAGTCGACTTGAAGTCGGCTAATGTCTCAAAATACTAACGTCTTAAAGTCGGCTTTCCGTCATGACGAAAAGTCGACTTCCCGTCATGATGAAAAGTCGACTTCCCGTCATGATGAAAAGTCGACTTCCCGTCATGATGAAAAGTCGACTTCCCGTCAACTTTAACGTCGATAAAATAAACCGCTGCGTACGTCTGGAGGTCGGTTGTGTATCTTGAAACGAGGTAAAAATTATAAAAGTGAACAGATTTACTAGATTTTGATAAATAAAATCGTAGATACGCTAATGAATTTTCTCACTTTTGTAATTTTTACCTCATTATTTCAAGATACACAATCGACCCCTTGCTGGAGAAACTATCGGAAGTATCGGAAGAAGTCAACGGGAAGACAATGATGACGAGGACTGTGAATGACGACGACGATGATGACGACGTTTCGCGGCGGCGGTCGATAGCGCGGCGCTTTACGACGTCTTATCGTGTCCTGTCTCGCGGCACGTATTCCTCGCACTCGCGTAAGCTCTACTCCTCCTCGAGATTCGCCGTCATATTGATGATGCATGACGCGCGCCGCTTAATATAAAATAAAAATGACTGTTTTCCGTCTTTTTATAAGTCGACTATGTAGAAGTCGACGGAAAGTCGACTTTTATAAGTCGACTATTTAGAAGCCGACTTCTAGTCGACTTTCCGTCATTTTTAGAAGTCAACTATTTAGAAGTCGACTTCTAGTCGACTTTCCGTCATTTTTAGAAGTCGACTAGAAGTCGACTTATAAAAGTCGACTTGCCGTCGACTTTCCGTCAACTGTGCTCTTAGGGTAATGTCTTAAGACGCTAATACGGCTCTGTGATTGGTTCATGACATCTAAGATTGAACTTAAGACGGTCTTAAATAACTATGGCCAGTATTTATAGTCGGATCTTAAGCCCCGGACACACACTTTTTCGTAACAGTAACAGTAAAGTTTCGACCAATCGCGTTGCTCGATTCGGGAACGTACGGTCGTACGTTCTCGATTCAAGCAACGCGATTGGTGGAAACTGTACTGTTACTGTTACGAAAAAGTGTGTGTCCGGGCCCTTATTTCAAGACTGTCTTAAGTAATGTCTTAAGTTGCTAATACGGTCATTTCATTGGCTGAACGGAGTCTTAAGACGGCCTTTGACCAGACTAAGGACGACTCTTAACCCGTTGTGGTCACCGGGGGTCCAAAAGACCCCAGGCTGTTTTGTTTTGAAAAGTACTATTTTGAGAGTTAAAACGCAGGAAGTTTTTTTTGCTCTATCTCAAAAAATTTTAATGAATATTTTCCTGTGGCCCCCTTTACTGCTTAAGTTTTACTGCTTAAGTTGTTCTATGTGCCAAGGCCCTAAAGCCCCCGACTCACACTTTTTCGTAACAGTAAAGTAGGATTTCGACCAAGGTTGCTTGAATCGAACGTACGCCAATGGCAACTGTTGGTCGAAATCCACTGTTAAGTGCCTTGGAACATATGAAAACTTAAGCAGTAAAATCAACAGTAAAAATAGCCGATCACGGTCAAGAACTTAAGGCACGGCCCCAAGCGGTAGCGAATCCATACTGTTGATTTCTTACTGCTTAAGTTTTACTGCTTAAGTTTTTCTATGTGCCAAGGCCCTTACTGTTACGAAAAAGTGTGTGTCCGGGGCTTAATGGCTTCTGCCCACAGGACGCGAAAACGCTTGCCGCGCGGCAAGAACCGACGCGGTAGCCAATAAACTTTTGGTTCTTACGGAAAAGCGACACGTTGATTGGCTACCGCGTCGCCGCTTGCCGCGCGGGAAGAAGTGATGCAGTAGCCAATAAACTTTTGGTTTTTTTACGGAAAAACAACACGTTGATTGGCTACCGCGTCGCTTCTTGCCGCGCGGCAAGCGTTTCCGCGTTCTGTGCAGGGGGTCGATTACGGTTCTTGAAACGAGGTGAAAATTACAAAGTGAGGAAATTTCACTAGCGTATCTACGATTTTATTGGTTAAAATCTAGTAAATCTGTTCACTTTTGTAATTTTCACCTCGTTTCAAGAACCGTAATCCAACTCCCAGCAGCCATAATGCTGGGTCTACACTGCTGTTCGCAAGAATTGACCAATCACAATCGAATTTGAGAAGAATAATCGACTGTGTTGGTTAATTCTTGCGACTCACGACTTTGCGTCTCGCATTTAGACCCAGCATTACTACGTTTACGCGCGAGCGTTATGCTGGGTCTACAATGCGAGTCGCAAAGTCGTGAGTCGCAAGAATTGACCAATCACAGTCGAATTTGAGGAGAATAATCGACTGTGATTGGTCAATTCTTGCGACTCACGACTTGTGACTCGCATTGTAGACCCAGCATTAGGGCCGGGGCACGAACATTGCCGTAGCGTCTTACGCCACCTTACGTGAGAATTGCCTTACGCCACACGTAAGCCAAACGTACGGCACGCACATAGAAAAACGTAACGTAACATATCATACGTTACATGCGTTACGTTACTTTTCTATTACTACGTTTACGCGGCGAGGCTATGCCGTTTACGCGATAGCATATTTTCTTAACCTTGTTTAAACCTGATGAGCGATAAAGATATTGCAATAGCGATAGCGTGCTCCCCGAACGTAGCCATTTTTCTACCGCGTGCGTAGTATTCTGCGATACTTTTTGAGAGCCGTTTACGCATACTAATTCGCGAAGTTTATAGTGTTTCCTCTCTCCGTCCGTAATACGATTTAGAGGTTATCAGTTCAAATTGCTGTCAAAACGGATTCGACAAGTAATATTGTGAGTACTATTCTCGACTTCTCGAAGAAATTTAGCCATGAAGTCACGTTCGGTAATAATTCCATTGCAGATTGTGCTGCACTCTCTTGCACTTTTGCACTTAATCAAATTCGCCGTTTACGCGAGGTATTAGCAAGGAAAGTATTAGCTAATTTGAGTAAGTTACTGCTATTATCGTACTTTAGAGTCACGGCTAGACACCCCTGTTTACGCGGAGTGAATTATCGTAAGTTATGATAATTTAGGTGAATTATCGTAAGTTACTACATCGCGTAAACGCATAGCCTCGCCGCGTAAACGTAGTATATGTTCGTGCCCCGGCCCTTACTTCTGTAGTAACTTACGATATTTCCTTCGCGTAAACGGGATTTTTCCTTGCGTAAATGGAATTTTGTAATAACTTACGATAGTTTACTCTGCGTAAACGAGTGAATTATCGTAAGTTACTACAGAAGTAACGCTCGCGTAAACGTAGTATATCTCTTTCTATTTAACATCAATAGAAAGAGAGATTTTCATTTTTCACGTTTCCACCCTAGGGGAAAAGATTCATGATTGACCCCAGGGGTTCGATTGTGTATCTTGAAATGAGTGAAAATTACAAAAGTGAGGAATTCACTAGCGTATCTACGATTTCATTTGTTGAAATCTAGTAAAATCTGTTCACTTTTCTATGGATTGGAATTGAGATTGGATTGAAATTTAATCAATCAGAGGCCCGTATTCATAGTCGGATCTTATTTCAAGACTGTCTTAAGTAATGTCTTAAGATGCTAATACAGCTCTGAGATTAGTTCACAACACTTTAAGATTGTATTTAAGACGGTCTTAAATATAAAATTCGATTATAAATACCGCCCAGAATAAAGAAAAAATAACTTCAAGTTTTACTTTGCAACTTTTGTCTTAATGAATCAAATTTCATCATCCAATCTCAATCCCAATCCGTAGTTTGATTATGCCCCATACGAGACTACGGATTGGAATTGAGATTGGATTGAAATTTGACCAGTCAGAACAAGTTTACTGAACTTGAGATCAGTTTTCTCTGTTCTGATTGATTAAATTTCAATCCAATCTCAATCACAATCCGTAGTCTGATACGGGCTTTAAAGCCCCGTACGGTCGTACGTTCCCGATTCAAGCAACGCGATTGGTCGAAATTGTACTGTTACTGTTACGAAAAAGTGTGTGTCCGGGCCCTTACACCATGATCACGGCCATGGTGTAAGTAGACAGGTGAAGCATTCCCGATGCTGCGCACTCGTTCAGTTTTTGAACCAATCAGCGCGCGCCCTGTTTTGCGAGAAAAGCAATATGCTGCTTCCGTTAGTTTGAGTTTGTAGTCCGTTATCCGTCGCGTGCGTCTGTTGTGCGGAAAATATTGTGTGTAAACAACAATATATATATATATATATATATATATATATATATCTATATATAACAATATATATATATATATATTGTGTGTACATATATGCAATAAAGTTTATATTTAGATTGTTATTTTATTCAAGTCTACATTTTATTTAAAATTATTAGATGTTATTAAATGTGTATTTTAATAATTACAAAAAACGTTCCCTAATTTTATTCTGTTTGAATAAAATATTGATTTTTTTTCGTTACATATGTCTTTTTTATTATTACCTAAGTAAATTGCGTTTCAACCGAAGTTTCAACCCTTCCTCCTCACACTATAATTCAGAATCTACACTGTGGACGTGCGGTTGACCCTAATCAAATTACGTAACCAAACCAGAACAGAATTAAGACAGGAGTTTAATAAATATATAAATAAACTAATAAACGTAGGTTTAATTGTCATTAGTTTATTTATTTAAGGTTTTATTGTATTTCATTAAGTATATGTTTAAAATTTTACATGATTACACATTTTTATTTCTTATAATCGAACTTCACCTTAAAGTGAGCGCCTACAAAATAGGTCGCCTCCTGATTGGTTCAACCGCCAAAGCTGCCGCCATTATGCGCAATGCTTCACCTGTCTACTTACACCATGATCACGGCTTTATGCCTACGCGAGCAAAGCTTGTTTTCTCTTCCGTAACGCGGCGCGCAGGTAGGAAAATGACCACACGGTTTCTCGTCTACGTTCCGCCAACCACTGCTTCTCCTCTCCTCCTCTGTCCGAGTCTCTTTGGTTTCGCTGACCTCGAGTCCCAGAGTCCCCGTTAAAACATCCCACATCGGTTATATACGCCCGGGCAGGAGAGGTTGGTCTACGATTTCTACGTGCTTCGAAGTAAGTAACGCGATGAGCAGTGGATATCACCAACCGCGAGTCGGCGGATTTTTTTCTCGCGCGCGCTCCGCCGGATTTCCTCG
>JASTWL010001207.1:0-48317 GCA_035220575.1 Temnothorax rugatulus
CATTTTTAACTGTATATATTGTTACGCCGTGCTGTGCGCCCGTGCCGTGCACTCATGCGAGTCGCCCGATAGATGAGAGTTTGCAAATCGTCCTTAGCGACGGTTGTTTGTAAACAACGCTATTCAGATTTGACTCCGGGATTCCGTCTCGTTCGGACGTGTCTGCCCGAGTCTTTCTTGTATATTGAGCTATCGAATAAATAAGTTCCTTTTCCTAAACTGAGTCATCCTTTCTTGTGTGAGTATCGGAAACGCGTCGCGCGTGAGTGTAATAGTGAGAAGGTGCAGCGAACGCGCGACGAGCGTAACATTTTGGGGCTCGTCCGGGATCGGACAAACGTTGACCATAATGAGCAGCGAAGATACGAGCGGAATAGCCTCGACGGCGGCCCCTTCGAGGAAGAGGACTCGGGCCGCGACTCCTGCAGTGAGTGCTCCACAGCCCGCGTCGCAGGCGGAGACTCTCCAGGCGGTTCTCTTGAAGATGCGGGCGATGCGAGAGGAGCAGGCCCAGAGAGAGGCGATATACGCGGCGGAGCTGCTGCGCCGAGACGAGGAGTACGCCGCGTCGTTGCGCCAGCAAGACGAGGAGTTCTGCCGATTACAGGAGACTCTGCAGCTAAGTCTCTTTTCATTAAACGCGACCGGAGATACGGGAGCGCGGGCCGCCGCGGTCGCGGAAGTGTCGCGTCGAAATTGCGGAGATGTGAGAGCGCGAGCCGCCGCGGAAGAAACGTGTGGAAGTTGTGCGCGTACGAAATTAGGCTTCAAATTGAAGCCCGACACGTTCGACGGCTCGACGCCGCTGAGAGAATTCCTCTCCCAATTTCTTCTCATCGCGTGCGCGAATAACTGGGACGACGCGTCAAAATCTGTTGCGTTGGCCGTGAGTCTTAAGGGAAAAGCGCGGACGGTATTAGAGTCGGTCGAGAATTTAGAGAACTTATGTTTCGTAGAACTAAAATCGAAATTGGAATTGCGTTTCGGCGAGGGGGGCTTGTCGCAAAACTTTTATACGCAATTACGGGCCGAAAGCAGAGAAATGGAGCAGGATTTAGCTTCTCTTGCGCGGAATTAGAAAGACTGTCGCGATTAGCCCGAGTGTCCTTTTTCGGTTCGAGATAAGATCGCGTGCGCGCAATTGGTTCTGCATTATCTGACGATTTTTGAGGAGCACTCTCCAGCTGGAGAGAGTAACCTCCTTAGAAATAGCTGTCGAAAGGGCGAGGGCGATTAAAATAATTCAGGGGGAGAATTTCGAAAGAAAGAGGGATTATCTCGGAAAGAATTTTGAGAAGGTGGAGAGGAAGGACGCGCGGAAGGAAGTAGAAGGCGGCAGCAAATTTGGCGCCGATCGAAGAGAATGTTGGACGTGCGGGAAAACGGGGCATTTTTGATCTAAATGCCCCGAGGAGGGAGATAGGGTTTAGTTGAGCTCGGCTCAAAGTTTTTGTAAATAAAAAGTTTCTTTAATGAAGTGTTGGATTTATTAATTTGAAAGGTTGTTTTGTTCGAAATTTACTGCGTGTTGTATTTTGTTTTCTCTAGAGGAAGTCTGCGGTTTGTGAGAAAGCTTGGATCTCGTCCCGAGCCACCGCGGCGGAACATCGGTCAAGACTTCTTTGGAAGAAAAATTGTTAAGAAGACTGTCTCGCTCACGGTTCTTTTGAGTTGTGTTTTTTCCGTGGGACGTAGGGCAATGCCGAGACAGGGACTTGGGGAGTCTTAAGACGTTGGGTCCACAACAGTTCCCCCCCCCCCCCTTGTCCGAAGACTTCGAGGAAGAGCGGCAACGTCGGGGGACCGTTTCCGAGAAAAGAATGGTTCGCCCTGGAGTCGGTGGGGAGGAATCTGGCCAGTTTTTTTCCCGGGAAGCCGAAAGAGAGGGAAGCCTACCTCGGGAAAAGAAGGGTCCTACGGCGAGGGACCAGGAGAGGGCAGTTCAGTAACCCGTGGCAGCAGCCCGGGGTAGAAACAAGGAGCTGACCTGGGTGCCCGGGAAGCCGTGTTGTCCTGGGCGCTGCCTTTCTGTGGATTGTCGGGACGACAATCTAGGAAGAAGGGGGGCAGTGTTGCGCCCGTGCTGAGACACCCGTTGCGCGCTGGAACTTCGCACACGAGAAGCCTGAACTTCGCTCACGAGTAGCTTCAAGTCGAAGCGCGATCCCTAACGACGGGATGTATTGATCGGTTTTGAATAACAACGACTGTGAGATCTACGGGGAGACTCCGATCGTTCGGACGTGTTCTCCACCTGAAACGCTTGTACAGAATTCTTAATAAACCTGAGTTCCTTTCCTAATAAAGTGTTCACCCTCTTTTACTAAGAATCCTACTAGCTATAGCGGTAATGGCGCATCTGGATAAGATCTGGGTGTGACGAGAATATTATAAAGAGAACGAAAACTAGGGCTTGTCAACGCGTTGGTTTCCTCCGTTTTCTCTACGCATCGGAAACGTGGACCGTGCGGATAGGCGGCGGATTGACGCCTTTGAGATGTGGGTATGGAGGCGCATGCTGCGAATTCCTTGGACTGCTCACCGAACTAATGCCTCAGTCTTCGAGGAGATGCACCGCCAAGACGACTCCTAGCGTCGTCTATGGTCGTATCCTTTCATTCTTCGGACATGTCAACCGCCGGGAGAGAATGTGGAGGGACTCATCGTGCAGAGGAACCCGATGGACAACGACGAGGAGGACGCTCCCCCAACGATGGATAGATGTGACCAAGGAGCTTTTGGGTGCAGGCCTGGGAGAGCTGTGCATCTTGCAACAAATCGCGATCGATGGCGCAATGCGGTGAAACGTGCTCTGGATAGGAGGGAGACTGACTAGACTCATAGTCACAAAACGTCTGTCAAGACGTTATTATGTGGATGATGAATAGTTCTTAATAATTAATTGGGGCCAGCAACATCAGCCAGTTTTCCGCCAGTACGATGAATTAATCTTAAATTTACAATTTGGAGGCAAAGAGTCCAACGAGCGATTCTGAGGTTAGATGTGCTTTATCCATAGCTAAGGCTTGACAATCATTACTACCGTAAATTCTAACTCGTAAAAGGTAAAATATGGAACCTTTCTAAAGCTTTGACGATAGCCAACATCTCAAGTTCGAAGCTATGATACTTAGCTTCGACCTCGTTTGTTGCCTGGCTATAATATGCACTGGAGCGAAAACACCATTATCCTGTTTTGTAATAGAATTGCAGCTATAGCTACTGAGCTTGCATCGGTATGACCTCTGTTTCAGCTTTAGGACTAAAAGGTTGTAACACAGAATAAGAAATGAAATCGCGTTTCAAAATTTCAAAAGCTTGTATACAATTTTCATTGAAATCGAATTTGACGGATTTGCGTAAGAGATTGATTAAAGATTTCGCTTTTGCTGCGTAATTAGGAATAAAATTTCTGAAGTAATTAGTCAAACCCAAAATCGCTGGACTTCCAACACCTTTTTAGAAATAGGAAAATTTCGAATTATGCCGGGTGCTAACAGTTATGCCATCTGCAGATATTATATATCCTAAAAATTCAATTCTTGTTCTTAAAAATTGACATTTACTAAAATTGATCTCAAAATGATATTGCTTAAGCAGAAGAAGCACTTGTCTGAGAATTTCCAAATTCTCCTCAATTGTATTGGTAGCTATGATTACATCTTTCTTTACTTAAAATCCCTTCTTTCCTCGCCTCCCAAAACTCACAGAGATACGTTTTGTGATACATCCGTACATCAACCGAACTTCTAGATGCATCATGTTCTTGCTAGACTTTCAAGATGTATTTTCGATACACCACGAACTTCTTGATAACATTTTCGTATTTAAAAATCGATCTTTTTTGCACTCTCTTCTTTGAAGGTTGGTCATTAATATGGAATCTCGAGATAAGTGATTCTGAAGAGTAATGCATGCTGGACACGAATCCAGTAAAATTTTTTTATTTTCGTTGATTTCTAATATTTCATGAGCGATTAAACTTAAAATCTGTGTTCGGGACGAAGTCGTCACCAAGCCATATCTTGGAGGCTTCGGGCGAAAATCAAAGTCAAAGAAGTAGCAGTGGTCGGATTTTGGCAAGGACTTGGATAATATGTGCTGCATGTGCTCAGAGATGACAGAATAGAGCTGATGAGAAACAGTGCATTCGTGCGAGCGTAGGGCACATAAGTGTGTGCGCTTTTCTTGTAATTATTTTCCGCCATCATGTTTTTAATTAATGTTTCCATTTTTCTATTAAAAAATAATTAATAAAATGTATCATTTTTCATGATCGGAATTATAAATGTTCATTTAAAATCCAGTCCGAGAATGGAGTGACGACTCCGCCCCGGCAATTTTGACATTTCAATTTTTGCACCTTTGTCGTTTTCACTTTATACCAGTTGAACAAAGCGACGTAGACCAAGAATGTCCTTATAAATTTTGTAGCCAAGGGTTCACTCTTACAACGGTATACCACATTTTACTAAAATTATTTGTTTTGTTGTTAAAAATTGGCACCGAAAAAATAGTGACTTCACCCTGGTTTCCCCTATTATTCCAAGTATATTTATTAGAGTAAGTAATATTTCGCAAGATATACATTTTGTGCGTGAAATTGAATTTAAAGGAATATAAGTTGCGACGCTTTTTCCCGCGGTCTCGCTATCCGAAGGAGGTCCCATCGCGAATTCACAAACGCGAAGTTAGTTTGGGAGCCGAAAGGTAACACGGGCGGAGGCCCGCAGATAATTACCAGATAATCGTAGAATGGGCGCCAGGCGCGACTGTTCGCGCCACCGTACAATACCTTATTTAACGCAATATCTCAGAGCGTAGTTTCCTTCTTTTCTTGGAGATTTGGAGAGACGGCGTGACACAATTAACCACACATAAATAAATGAAAATAAGAAGAATATATTTGAAATCGATCACACTGTTAAAATTAGACAAGGAGAATAATACTTGAAATCAATAACACAGTTAAAATTAGAAAATAGTGGAAATTAGAGTATCCAGGCGGCGAAGCCCTTTCACGCAATGCGAATCGCAACGCAACAACGCAATGTCGACGAATATTCACAGAAACGCAAGACCGACGAATAGTCACGCAACTCTACGCAACAAGGCAATAACGCCATACCGACGAATTTCCACATACGCACGACTTTAACAACGCGATACCGACGAATTCACCTATACGCACGACTTAACACAACGCGAGGCACGCGTGTACTCGGGCCACCACGAGTCCGTACGACAATAGCTGCGGGCGATCTCGTCGTGTCGGCCCTGCCGACAGGCGATCGTCCTCGCAATTGATACCTCCTTTCGGCGGGTGACCTCGACTGGCCGAGTCACGGCAGACGATCGTCTTCGCCTCGATATCGCCTCGGATATCCCCAACACGAAATGGCCTGAATCGCGGACGATTCCGCGGCTAACCACCCTAATCCCGAGATTTCTCGCGAAACCCGGCGATTCCGCGGCCCCGCGCCAATCTCGACGACTCTGCGGCTTACCCAACGCACGACACAAGACTCGACTTTCTCGCGGGCCCGAGCACTTTAACGACTTAAATACGAGACCGAGTGACATCCACAATACCTTGCCACTCGCGAAACGTATGCTCACTAAATTACCGCGTGACCGCCCGATCGCGACTCTAACATATACCACGATCATACCGCAACAAATAACATGATTCAATACGCAACGCGACTGTCGGCCGTGGCGATGTTCCCGGGGAAGGCTTAGGTGGTCTTTACTTACTTGAGGATTCGTTCTCGGCGGGGCCCCTGCACGGATTCTAATCCAGTCTCCTCGACAAAAGGTAGAACGCAAGGTAGCGATGGGCGCTCATTCTCCAGGCAGTAGGTATCACCAGATCTCCAGGTAACTGACACGCGATGCAAGCGGGGCCAGCGTCTCAAACGAATCCTCTTCACCCCGGGGACGCCAGAGTGGTGACCTTACGGAATATGTGATGTCCTGTTCCTCCCGATCGGTCGTGGGTCGAAGATGCTTTCCCGTCTCGGGCCGGCACGACAGTACGGAAACGATGGCCCGCCGGGATCACGCCGGCTCCCCGCGCCTGCGCAGTAGCGTGCCGCCCGTACTGTGCGCCGATCCTAGCTTCCCCTGCGCCTAGCGCCGCTCCTTCTTGCGGCACTGCTCGAACTACCTCTCCTCGGCGCGGGCTCTTTAAACTAATTCGGCTGTCCGGGCTGCGATTATTTAGCCGGTGTGGCGTGGGCCAGGCTGGCCGGGCTACAGCCACGTCCATCGGCAGCCCCTCCGGGTGGCGGCCACAGGGCTGTGCACGTTCCCTGGGCCGTACTCCTGCACCCTGGCCTCCGTGGCACTACGTCAGGGCGTCCCCCGGGACTCTTCAGTTTCAAACTACTGCGGCCGAGCTCGGGGTCAGATCTCGTGTGGCGGCATTTGACGTTGCGCTTGCGGGGAGGACCGGGCGTGACCCGACTGACGGCCACGTCCCTTGGTCGCTTCCTGGGTCTTCCGATTTCTCCCTCGTTGCGACTCAAGGCCGAGAAAACGTGGAGACACTGGTTGGTTTTACAAAAAGATCTTTATTCTATTCTATTCACAATACAGATTGATGGAGGGTGTGAGTGTATGTGCGTGTGTGTGTGTTGCTCCGCTGAGCCGCTGTGTACGTGTGAAGGTTGATGCGCGGTCGGATTCGCGGACAAGTACGGAGGCGCGGTGGCCTTTCGGATTCGCGGACAAGTACGGAGGCACGGTTGCCTTACGGATTCGCGGACAAGTACGGAGGCACGGTTGCCTGACGGATTCGCGGCTTATCACTAATAGACCGGACGGTCAGGAGCTCAGTCGGGGGCGCCCGACTGAGCGGCCCGTACACCGGGGGCACCCGTCTTCCGTACGGCGAAAAGGGTCGGGGGCGCCCGACCCAGGGGCAGGAGAGGACAAGTAAAACCAACCGGGGGCACCCAGCTGGGGAGGCCCGTACCCTGGAGGCACCCAGGTGAGAACGGGGTCGCCCGTTCTCTGTACGGAAGACGAGGTTGGGGGCACCCAACCTAGAGAAGCGGTCTCGGAGAGTGGTCTTGACAGGAGCAGGAGCTGGACAGGACTGGTGTCTCGAGCCGGCTAGAGTCCCCTATTTATACCCCGATTGCAACGGTGGGTGGGAGCTGCCGCTCGGACACAGGAGCACGTGCTCCGTGACGCGGAGCGCGTGCTAGCCGGCCGTCAGGGCCGTACCGGTAGTGACGAACTCGCGTATCGTCACAATGTATCTTTCAATAATTTTATTATTATAAAAAGATAATTCGAATATATTACATATAGGGGAAACCGGGGCGAAGTCGGCCCCGAGGCGGAGTCGTTTTTGCAATTATCTCGAAATCTGTATGTTGTGTGAACTCGCCATTAATTCTGTAAGCGCGGCTTATGGTGCCCACGTGACCAACGGAGTTTAGTGAGGTTACGTACCATGTTGTGATTCTTGTCGAAGCAAACGTGTTTTCGCAGGTCGAAAGTAAAATTTCTTCCGCGTTAAAAGTTTGTAATATCTTAAGTATTATTGTCTCTCCGAATCTCAAAGCAAGTGATTCTAAAGAGTAATGCATGCTGAACACGAATCCAGTGCAGTTTTTTTATTTTCATTGATTTCTATTATTTTATAAGCGACCAAACCTAAAACTTGTATTCGGGGCGAAGTCGTTATCCAGCCAAAACGAAGTCAAGAAAGCTAAATAATATGTGCTGCGTATGCTCGGAGATAATAGAAAACAGAGCCGATGAAAAACAATGCCTTTCATGCATGCGTAAGGCACATAACGAGTGCGTGCGCTCGTCAGACTCTGTTTTTACATGCTTTAACTGTTAGCGAAAAAGAAAATTGATTTTCTTGAAATTATTTTCTGCTTTCCATTTTTCTACTAAAAAACAATGAATGAAGAGTATTCTATTTATTGTGTATGTGGCCGAATGTAGGCCCGTGGGCGGAGGAAGGAGGCAGGAGAATAACTGTACACCGCCCGCACTTGTAATAGTATATAACGTGTATTTAATAAATGAGCCGTATAGGACTGTAATGTGTCCTCGAGCGGGCTGTAACTTCTTCTGTACAACGACCGAGAAGAAGTTGTCACGTGCCCCTGCTGACTGCAACGCCACTTACGTATAGCCAATCACAAGCTTGCTACGCGCACGCTACCTACGCACGACCTACGCGCTACACTCTGTCTGCGCGCGTATTACAAACTACCCCAACACTCCCCTCACTTAACAAAGTATACTTCTACTACTTCATTTTCTTTGGCATTACGCAATCCCTAAGACGTTCGGGAATCCTACTGTTCGTAAGATCTCTTGGGAGTGAGGTTTTCTGGAACTGGTTTCAGTGGAGGTTTGAACGGAGGAGTATGTATTGGCGTACTGGCCTGGAAAGAACTTGTAGGAGTTGAATATGACATAGAATTGTCATTCTGAGACAAAGGAGAATACGAAGGTGCTGGTGGAGTTGTAACGGAACTCTCACTCGCATTTCTTATTGTAACATCAGTACTATTCGACTTATTCCTTAATGTAGAACTATCACTGTCGCTTGAGCTATCTTGTACATTTGTATCGCTGGAACTTCCGCGTTCCTCACAATCATTTGTATTTCCGCGCACATACTCTGGCGGAGTGTAATCTAACGTAATGTAGTCTTCTGGACTACTAGGAGTATTCTCACCTATTTTCCTTAACTGATTAACGTGACGTTTCCACTCGCGTCCGTCATCTAACCGTATTTTGTAATGAAGTGTACCTAATCGCTCGCAAATTCTACCGAATAACCATTTATCTATACCACTGTAATTTCTCGCACTCACTCTTTCTCCCTCCGTAAAAGAAATTGGTGTATCCTGCGCTTGATACTTCTTTTCGAATGGTCGTAATAAATCTAGACGTGTTCTTATTTTTCGCGCAAATAGCATTTCTGCAGGTGTTTTTCCTGTACCCGCATGTGGTGTATTTCGATATTGTAAAAGTAATCGCTGTAAATCTACATGTACACTTGTGTAAGTACTCTGCATACGTTTTAATGCATTCTTTAATATCTGAACATAACGTTCCGCTTGTCCATTTGTCGCTGGATTAAATGGTGCTGTACGCTTGTGTATAATTCCATTAACCTTTAGGAAATTCGTAAATTCATTTGAAGTAAAACTTCTACCATTATCCGTAACAAAATATCTGGGTAAACCGTAAGTACAAAATATTGTCTACAAATATTTATAGTTGTTTGTGATGTAATGTTTTTAACAATATGAATCTCTGGCCACTTTGTAAACGCATCAACTAAGATCAAAAAATTGTGACCTAAAAATGGACCTGCAAAATCCGCATGTACTCTTTCAAATGGAGTTTCTGTTGGTTCCCATATATGATTTATCTTTGGTGGGTTATTTTTGAATCTATTACAATTCACGCAATTCTTTGAAATTTCTTCGATATCCTTATCGATTTTATTCCACCATACGTAACTTCGTGCTAAATGTTTCATACGCACTATACCGAAATGACCTTCATGCAATTCTCTAAGAATTTGCTTTCGTAACTGAAAAGGAATCACCACTCTATGGTTTCTAAATATAACTCCGTTTAACAATGTAAATTCCTCTAAAGGAACTGTAAAATATTTGTTATTCTTAAAATAACCTTTACCTGATTTAAGAAAATTAAGAAGTTTGGACAATTCTTTATCCTGTATCGTACATTTCGCAACTTGTTCTGCTGTAATCGGTAATGTCTCAAAAGTAATCTTCTGAAAATCGTCTATTGTATCACATTCAAATTCGTTTGAATCTCGCGGAAATGGTAATCTCGATAAACAATCCGCATTTGCATGTTGCTCGGACTTTCTGTATTTAATATTGTAATTGAAACCTTGTAAAAATAATGCATAATGTTGCATACGTGAAGCTGTATAAAAAGGTAAACCTTTCGTAGGAGAAAAAATCTGTGTTAACGGTTTGTGATCCGTAATTAGTGTAAATTTCGCACCTTGTAAATATTGATGGAATTTCTTAACTCCGTAAATAATCGCGTAAGCTTCTTTGTCAATTTGTGAATATGACTGTTGCGTTTTTGACAATGTCTGTGACGCGTACTGTATTGCTCTCTCTGAGCCATCCGGATAAATATGTGACAAAACTGCACCGACCCCATATGCACTAGCATCCGTAGCTAACGTAATAGGTAATCTAGGGTCAAAATGAACTAAACATTTAGGACTAGCAAAAGCTTCTTTAGCAGCTTGAAAACTTTTTTCACATTCTGCGGACCAAAAGTATTTAACATTTTTCTGTAATAACCTATTTAAAGGTTGAAGAATCGAACTTAAATTTGGAATGAATCGATCATAGTAATGTATCATCCCAAGAAAACTACGAAGTTCCGAAACATTTGACGGTTGGCGCATTTTCGAAATTGCCTCGACTTTATCTGAAGCCTTACTTAATCCGTCTTTATTTATAACGTAACCGCAGTAATGTATCTCGTTCATTAAGAATTCACTCTTTGCAAAATTTATACGTATGTTGTACTTATGTAATCGTTCGAAAACTAATCGTAATGTACGTAAATGTTCTTTTAAATTTCTACTTGAAATACGTATGTCATCCAAGAAAGTTACTACTCCTCGAACTCCTTTTAAAATGTACTCTATCGTACGTTGCCAAATTGCTGGTGCTGACGCAATACCGAACATAAGGCGTGTAGGACGATACAATCCCTTGTGTGTGTTTAGTGTAAGCAATTCCCTGTCCTCCGGTCGGACTTCTAACTGTAAATATGCTTGAGTTAAATCAATTTTGAAAAGATTCTACCTCCCGCCATTTGAGTAAACAATTCATCAGGCGTTGGTAAGGATGAATATCAACATTCAAATTTGGATTAAGAGTTACACTATAATCCCCGCAAATTCGAACTTCATCGTTCTTCTTAAGAACTGGTACGATCGGTGTCGCCCAATCTGCATAATCTACTTTTTCAAGTATACCTAATTGAACCAACTTGTCTGGTTCTTTCTCAACTTTTTCACGTAAACGAAATGGAACTGTTCTCGCCTTGAGAAATACCGGATTAACCCCAGGTTTGAGATTTAATCTTGCCTGAATATTTGAAATTTTATCCACCGTTGGAAGCGTAATGTTCGGAAAATCTTTTAGTAATGACTGTATTTCTGAATTATCACCCTCTGTGATTTGATTCATCGAAGGAAAAATAGCTACCGACTTTAATTGCGAAATCCACTCTCGCCCTAATACTGGTTCTCTATCAACCTGCGTGATGTATAATCGTAATTTGCGCATTGTCTTACCGTTTCGTACTTTAACTTTAATGTATCCTAACAATGGAATAGGCGTTCTAGTGTATGTAACTAAATTCATATCCGTTTGAAAAATTCTTTCGCCTTTGAACAATTTTCTCGCTTGAGATTCTGACATTAATGTCACGCATGATCCACTATCTATTTCGAACTTAACATTCTTGTTGTTCACGCGAATCACTTGGTACATTTTCTTCTGAAATTTAGATTGATCGATGTTAAGAATATCGACATCTTTCGAACTATCCGAACGCGACTTACAAACTTTCTTTAAGTGCCCTGCTTTTCCACACGCTAAACACCTAATATTTCTATCGAGCGTACAATCCGACGCAAAATGATCTTTACCGCACCGGTAACAAATGATATTTCTATTACGCGCGGTCTTTTTCGCAACGCTACTCTTACTATTCGCGTTTGAAAATTTCTTAGTCTTATCTTTGTATGACGGGATCCTCTTCTTCGTTGCCCCCGTGCTGACTAGTGCTGTAGCTTCCTCTCCCTGGATCTGCTTTGTCCCTTTTTCCGAGGTTTCCATCGTAGATGCCAATTGGATCGCCTTCTCCCAGGTGATGTCCCCGATATCCTGAACTTCCAGCAGTCTGTTCTGGATTCGTTTATTTCGAATGCCGCACACAAATACGTTCCTAAGAACTGTCTTCAGAGCGTCTCCCAATTTACAATTGAGCGATAACTGTTGTAACGCAGCGACGTAATCCATAATTGATTCGCCTTCCTGCTGCTTCCGAGTCATTAATTTGTAATTTTCTGCCACTGGTTGTGGTTTCGGCTCGTAAAATTCTTGTAACGTCTTCTTGATGACGTCGTACCGGGCCTCGTACGGATTATCAGGCGATAATCGGTTGTATAAAACTGCAAATGGTGCTGAACCAACGTAGTGAAGAAGATATGGAACACGAGCTTCATTTTCTATATTGAAGATTTTCATGGCCCCTTCAAATTGTAATAGCCATGGTGTCCACGGTCCTTTCGTTGGATCGAAACGTTCGATCTCCAACGTGGTAGGAATTGTTTTTCTAACGGCTGCATCCCCTGTAGCCATTGTACTTGCACCAAAAATAGAGACCGCACAAAACTCGAACTCGGCTTTTAATGGCTGCCGCACGTGCACGATCGTGTTCCGGCACGTTCTACCTCTTCCCCCGACGTAGAATTTCAATCCTCGTCGCCAATTTATTGTGTATGTGGCCGAATGTAGGCCCGTGGGCGGAGGAAGGAGGCAGGAGAATAACTGTACACCGCCCGCACTTGTAATAGTATATAACGTGTATTTAATAAATGAGCCGTATAGGACTGTAATATGTCCTCGAGCGGGCTGTAACTTCTTCTGTACAACGACCGAGAAGAAGTTGTCACGTGCCCCTGCTGACTGCAACGCCACTTACGTATAGCCAATCACAAGCTTGCTACGCGCACGCTACCTACGCACGACCTACGCGCTACACTCTGTCTGCGCGCGTATTACAAACTACCCCAACACTATTATTTTTTATGACAAAAATTATGTATCTCTATTTAAAATCTAGTCCGAAAATGAAGACACGACTCCGCCCCGGGAATTTTGACTTTTTGATTTTTGCACCTTTATCGTTTTTACTCTATACCGGTTGAACAAAGCGACGTAGACCAAAAATGCCTATATAAATTTTGTAGCCAAGGGTTCACTCTTTACAATGGTATACTATATTTCACTAAAAATCGGCACCGAAAAAAAGGGCCGACTTCGCCCCGGTCTCCCCTACCTACAATATAATAACATAAATTATTGCTTAACATAATATTATTGTTTTTTAACTGGATTATACTTGATTCACACATGAGAAATACAAGGTTTAAACATTATAAGCTTTATCCATCCATTCCATTCATAAAAAAGACGTGTAAGATATTTTATTGTTGACATTTTTCGGCGATGCTGATTGGTTCTCTCATTGCGCTGACTTCGTGAGCATCTGAGGTTAATAATAAAATCTATATCAAGAGGTTAATAATAAAATAGCAATAGTATAATGTTAAAGCTAAATAGCGCGCGCAAAGTGCGCGTCTGTGATGTCTACTAGTTAAATAAAAATTTAAAGAAACACACAATGTATGGTTGGCCTGTCAGAAAAGTTCCTCTTTTACAGGATAGATTTCAAAGTATGTTAATTGTGTGAGAATAATACTTCTATAAGTCTCTCTTTCTTGTAATATATCTTGGGATTATATTGTATACATTTAATGACTTGTATGTATGTAAGTATTTATTGTGCTTCCCCGCAGGGCTTACACGGCGTTTTTTACTGAGGAACGTACCCAAACCTCTTACAAAGTTTTATTTCCATAATCCTGGTCATTTACGACCTCACAAAAATCTTTTACCCCCCTCCCCGTATTCCCTTTCTCCCCTCTTCCTCTTCTTCCGCTTCCTCTGCTACTCGTCCTTCCGCCTCCCTTCTTCCCGTCCTGCTCCTCCCTATCTGGCCCATTTTCTGTACCTCCCCTCCTTCTCTTCATCGGATTCCATGAGCAGCTTCTCCTCCATCCCTTTTGTAATTTCTTCCTCCTCCGATCTTCCTACTTTCCTACGCACGTCTCTCTTCCCTTCCACTCTCTCCTCTCTCTCTACTCTCTCTCTCTATCTCTCCTTTCCACCGACTTATCTTCATGGATTTTTACCCCTACCCTATTACCCACCTTTCTCTTCGCCTCCAACACCCGCCACTTCTCCTCCTCATCTCCCAGTTTGACCAAGATCGTCAACCACGCACCTCTCTGCCCCAGAACTACCACGTCTCTTGTCGTTACCTTCACCTTCAGTCCTTCTGTGAAGAGCTCCTTCACCTTGTCCCAGTTTGATTTCTTCCCTCCCCATTTCTCCTTCTCAACCCTTATGATGACGTTCTTCCTTCTTAGTTCATCCTCGCTCCCTTCGCCCACCCCCGCCCACCATTTCTTCTCTCCCTCCTCACTCTCCTCGCTGTCCGCCCTCTTCCTTTTGCCTCCACCTTGCTCCAATCTATCAACTTTTCTCTCCAATCTCCTTATTTTCTCCTCCATCTCCTCCATCCTCTCATCCTTTTTTCTATCGTCCTCCTTCTTCTCCTTCACCATCTTTCTTACCTTCTCCTCCACCATCCTTTCCACCGCCTCTGCTATTACTCTCCCCTCTCGCTCCATCTTGGATCTGAAAGCGTGAGCCTATTTCTTACTTCTCCCTTCCTATATCCTCCTCTCTCTCCCCCCTCCCTCTCTCCTCCCCTCTCTCCTCTTTCCTCCTTGCCTCTTCCTTCTTCCAGCTCCTCCACCTCCCCTTTCCCTCTCCTTCTTTCCTCCTCTAGCTCTATCATCCATTCCTCCCCTCCCCCTTCTTCATCCAATACCCATCCCACCGCTTCCTGCCAGCTTCCATTTCCCGATTTCCATCTCCTACATTCTTCCCATATATGCTCCCATGATTCCTCCCCATACTCACACACCCTACATTTCTTCTTCTCCTCCCCTTCCCAATATCTGTTCTCTTTTACCTCATTCCCTAATCTAAACCTCGCTACCCTTCTCATCTACTCTCCCACCATCCCTTCTTCAAATATCCCGGGATACCCTCTCCTTTTATCCACTTATACCATTTATTATACTTTGACTTCTCGATCTTCTCCCATCTCTCTCTCCTCTGCCTCTCCTTATCTCCCCCAAACAGCTTACGAAACCAATCATCTCCGTCTTCTCTCAACCTTTCCAATTCTTCTAACTCCACTCCTCTTTCTTCGAAGAACTTTCCTCTCTCTCTTTCCCAACTCGAGCCTGCTTTCCCTTCCCTCTCCCTTCCTTTCATCTCTTCCCAACATCGCCTCGCCAATTCGCTTCCTTTACCCTCCTCTAACTTTTTCTCAAATCTCCATGCTCTCATCCCTGCTCTCCCTCTTAGCTTCTCCCTTTGCAACTCTTCCCTAACAAGGTACCACGGTGTTCTCCCGTCCACTCCTAAGACCCATCTAATATACCTTTCTTCCATCCTTTCCATCCCTTCTCTTTCTCTCCATCCCCATATTTCTGCTCCATATCCCATCACCGTCCACACCAGCCTATCAAACAACCACAGTCTTTTTTCCCAGTCTTTCCCAAACCTTCTCTTCCCTATCCCCCATACCTTTCCCATCACCGCCGCCGCTTTCCTAATCCTTTCCTTTACCTGCGCTTCCTGTCCTCCGTTCCTTTGAAACACGTAACCCAGGTATCGACATTCCTTTACCTCCCCTAATTCCTTCCCTTCCCATCTCCATTTTCTTTTACTGTCCCTCCCTTCTCCCTTCCTAAACCTCATTATTTTTGTTTTCTCCACATTCAGCTCCAGTCTCTTCCTCCGTAAGTACTCCTCTAATCTTTCTAACATACTCCTCATTTGCTCCTCGTCCTCTGCAATTAGCACTACATCGTCAGCATATGCCAGCGTATGTACCCTCTTACCTCCTAACATCATCCCTCCCCATTTTACCCTGCCCATTTCCTCCTCCATACCTGCTAGTAACACGTTGAACAATAACGGGCTTAGCGGGCACCCCTGCCTTACCCCCCTCCCCGTCCAGAATGCCTCTCCTATATCGTTACCTACCCTTACTCTACTTCTTGTCTCCCTCAGCAACTCCTCCGTCCTTCTCACCAGCCCTTCCCTTATTCCCCTTTCCTTCATTGCTTTTACTAGCACCCCCCTGTCTACCGAGTCAAATGCCGCCTTAAGGTCTACGAAACATGCTATTAACTTTCCCCCTTTCTTCTCCAGCCTCCTATTCACCAAGTAGTTTAAAACGTAGATATTATCCACAGTTCCCATTCCCCTTCTGAAACCCGTCTGATTATGTGGTACAATTCCCTTCTCCTCTAGCTCCTCTCTCAACCTTTCCGCAATAATGGCCGTGTACACCTTGTACAGCGACGACATTATTGTCACCCCTCTGTACTTCTCCACCTTTTTTTCTTTCCCCTTTCTTTACGATTGGGGCGATTAATCGCTCTTTCCAATTCTCCGGCCAACCTCCCCCCTTCCATACTCTGTTTATATATCTCCATGCCCAAATCTCCAACTCCTTCTCCCATATTTCCACACCTCACCTGGTATTCCATCCCTTCCCATTGCTTTTCCATCCTTTAACTTCCTTATTGTCCTCCTCATTTCTTCTATGCTTATCTCCTCTTCCTCCTCTCTTTCCTTTTCTTCCCTCCCCCCGTTCTCTCCCATCCTCACCCTCCCCTCTACTCCACCTAACAGCTGCATAAAGTATTCCTTCCATTCTTCCTCCTCAATCCCTTCCACGATTTCTCTCCTCTTTCTTCTCTCCCTATTTACTATCTCCCATACCTCCGACTCTCTCCTTGCTTCCATCGCCCTTCTCTCCCATCTCCGATTCTCCTCCTCCTTCTTCCTCTTACACAGCTCCTTAAACTCCTTCCTCCTTTCTCTGTATGTACTGCCCTCTTCCCTACCTTTCCTCCATTCCCTCAGTTTTCTTCTCGTTTCCTTCTTTGCTTCTCTGCATTCTTCGTCCCACCACCCCACCTTCTTATTCCTGCTTCCCTTCACCTCCTTTTCCACCCCTATTATTGCCTCTACTATTCTCGTTTCCATTTCGTCCCATTCCTTATTTAACTCTTCCTCTTTCTCTTCTACTTCCCCTATTCTTTCTTCGAACATCTTTACTCCTTCCTCATTCCACACTCCCCTGTTTCTTTTTTTCCACTTTCCCCCTCTGTCCTCCTCCATGCTTCTCCATACCACCATTTCCAAGGGATGATGGTTTGAGTCCACTCTATCCCCCACCGTCATGCTCTCGATTTTCTCTCTTATCTCTCCATCCCCTATCACATAGTCTATCACTGTATCCCCTCTTCCTCCCGTAAATGTAAATTCCCCCTCCTCATCTCCTCTCACATTCCCATTGAATATCTCCCACTCTCTCTCCTCTACACATTTCACCAGCAACCTCCCCTCTCTATCCATCTTTTTATCTTTCGATTTTCTTCCTCCCTCCCTCAGCCCTCTCCCCTCCTCCTCTTCTACTCTCCCCCCTTCCTGCCCCGTCCTTGCATTGAAATCTCCTCCAATTATCGTAAATCTTCCTTCCACTTTCTCTTCCATAAAATGCCCCAGTTCCTGTAAGGTCTCCTCCATTCCCTTCTTCTTTGCATACACCCCTATAATCTTCCAGTTCTCGTCACCTATCCTAACCTTTCCCATTATCATTCCCTCCTTATCAATTTCCATTTCCGTTCCCTTCTCTTTTAACCCCTTTCTTATTCCCATTATCATCCCTCCTATTGCTCTCCCTTTTTTGTTCTTCTTTTCCGCCATTTGCACTCCCCATTCGTATCCTGTTGGCATCTTCCCCCTTATTCTTTCCCAGCCCTTTTCTCCTATCCAGGTCTCTACCATGACTATCACGTCTTCTTTCTTTAGCCCCTCCCAAAAATCCTTATATTTGTTTTCCAAACCAGCTACGTTCCAGAATACTCTCCTCCACACTGACCTCCTTCCTCCCTCCACCTCTCTTCCGACCTCCCTCTTGCCCCTCTCTGCTATCTCCTCTTTCTCCTCTTCCCCTCTTATTTCCCCATCCCCATTCCTTCTTCTCTCACTCCTGCCTTGCCTCCCTCCTCTTCCTTCTCTCCTCCGCTCTCCTTTCTTACCTTTCCCCTTTCATCCTTTAGCACCTCCTCCTCCATATCCCATCTCCACCATAAATTTTCCAACCTTATTCTACCTGCTTTTATCCACGCTCTCCTTCTCTCTCTTTCCTCTCTTCTCGCTATCTCTCTCAGTTTCCAATTCATCCTTCTTTCCTCCCACGACAGATCCTCCGTTATTCTCTGTTTTCTACCCACCAGTCTCCTCTTTTTTTCCATCACCTCCCATTTTTGCTCTTCATTCTCTAACTTCAGCAACACCATTTCCCTTCCTTTATCCACACATCCCCCCCTATTTTCTTTACTTCTAATGCTTTTACTTTGGCTCCTATTCCCTCCAATAGCTTTTCCACCTCTTGTCTCCTCCCTCCTTCTTTTACTTCTAAACCCCTTATCACTATATTCCTTCTTCTCTCTTCCTTCTCCTTCCTTATCAACCTTCTCTCCAACTCTCTCATTCTCCCCACCATCTCCTCCTCTCCTTTTCCTACCTCCCCCTTTCTCTCCTCCTTTCTCTAACTTGCTTTCTCCTCCAAACTTTTTAACCTTTCCTCTAGTTTTCTTACTCTTTCCTCTAGCTCTTCCTTTTGTTTCTTCCACATTTCTTCTCTTCTCTTCAATTCCTCCTTTAGTCCCTTAATTTCGTCTTTTATATCGTTCCTTATCTCCTTTTTATCTTTTTTCCTTTCCTCCTCTTGCACCTCCATTTTCCTTAAAATCTTCAGCAGCTCCTCTGTCTCCATGCTTTCTTTACTCTCCTCTCCTCTTTTAATCTTCGCTGGAGGTGACCTATTAACTCTCCTTGTTTCGTTAAACCTTTCCAAAAGTTCCTTTTCTGCTCTAGCCGTCGCTTCTTCCTCTATATCTTTCCTTTTCCTTTTCTGTATGAGTTCCAGTACAGACCCTAAGCTATCCGTTCTTCCTCTCTGCCTTGCAAGCCCCTCCGCCTTTGTTGGCCTGCCTCTTGCTTTTTTCTCCCCTTCGCCTTCTCTCTTTTTTCCTTTATTTCAATGCTGTTCACTTTCTATTCCTATTCCCTCCCCTGACTCCATTCGCCGCTCTTACCTATGCCTATCTTTCTTACTCTTTATTCTATCCAATTCATTTTCTCCCTTTATCCTATACTCTATGCCCTGCCTCGCTTGTCCTGCCTCGTCTCTAATCTCCCGTTGAGTCGTCCCTCTACTCCCACCAACGTTCATGCCCCACCGCGCGCTGTGCACGCGACTCTGGTCGCCTACCGCGTCACCCCTCTACTCCCGCTATCGTTCGTGCCTAACCCGCCTATGTGACTCGCCACTTTTCTACCTTTCGTTCCTTTCTACCCGCTACTCCACCACTCACCCCTCTTCCTCCTTGCTCCCTTACCTCCACACCTCCTCGCTCCGTCCCTCTCTCCCTCCTCCGCCTCCTTCAACTCTCACTTTTCTATCCTTTCCTCACGCACACTCTCACACCTGTCACCTCTGATGTTCCGGAAACGAAAGTCCACATATATTGACTTATATTCATAAATTAAACAAATAAACTTAATAATGTTACATTAATAAATTTGAGAGAATTTTGTATATGTTTCTTATCTTCGCAGTAACATTATATCATTACTAGAACTAGGATAAAATAGTTTATAGATTGAATTTGACTATCATCTTGCATAACGCATTTCTTTTAATATTCTTGTTTGTTTACGTTTTTATAATATTAATGTTATCAACATGAAATTTATCAGAATAATAATGTATAATTGCAAATATTTTAATTAATTTTAATTAACTTTAATCACTATTTTTTCAATGATACCTATGGCAATACGCCGGGCACGCCAAGAATACTGCTGGAGATTATGTCCATCTTCGATTGTTGTTTCTCACATAATTTGGTGCTTATTATCGATGTAATTAAACCCTTTTCAATTTCTGCATCTTTCATTACGCTATCTATTGTATTTTATATCTTCTCATTTTATTATGTCGTTGTATTTCATACATTTTAAATGTCTTCTGCATCCTATATTAAATCTACTGCACTTTTGAAAAATAGTTTATAAAATATTGTACTTATATTCCTTTAAATTCAATTTTACGTACAAAATATATATCTTGCGAAGTATTACTTACTCTAATAAATATACTTGGAATAATACTTTGCCATTAAATTTATTTTTTTGTGTTTTTAAATAATATTACTTGCTCTAATAAATATACTTGGAATAATACTTTAATTTCACTTATTTTTTATGCCATTATATTTATTTTTTGCGTTTTTTAAATAAATATTTTCTTTATTTGTCTAATATTAGTTATAAAATTATTTTGTCTAAAATATACTTGGTGTTTTTTTTTTTACATTTTTAATGTCTTTTTTTAGGTGGATTTCACGAATTTTTGTTAAGTATTTTTATCACAGTATATAATACACAGTAATGATATATACTTTCTATTTAATTATTTATTTTTCTATTTATCACTCCCTTACTCAATAACGAACATAATGTCCTAGTTCATCATTAGTTGCATTATTAAACAAATATAATACGATGTTTCTAGTAAATATTTTTGGTAATTATGCATATTAATACCGCACTCGCCAATGACCTTGACCTTGACATATGTTGTCAAGGTCACCCTCCTGAGTGACCTTCAGAAGGTTTTAGCCGGCGGTCGTTATTCGTTAAAAAGTTATTAACAAAAAAAGGTTTGGAAAATATAGCAGTGATAACGATAACGATTGTAAGCGAGCGAATGAGATGAAAAGACGGAGCGTTGAGTAATGGCGACAGCCAATGAGCGAGCGAAAGAGTGAGCCGAGATGGCGCTAGAGCGTGAGCGTTGGTGAGCGTGTGTGAGAGAGAGTTAGTTAGAGAGAGGGAGTTAGGAAGGAAGAAGGAGCGTAAAAGACGAGAGAGTAACGTGTATACGAGCGAGCGCGAACTGAGAGCGTAGGGCAGCGGCCCGTAACGAGTGTACTACCAAAGTGTGTATTCAGAGTGATCTGATTAAAGACATACACTGAAACTCGACCCCTCGTGTGATAACTAATTGCCGAATCGGGAAACCCTACGAGCCACCGACGAACCATCCGCGACAAAGTCGAGACCGAGTAAAGAGACCGCGAGTATAGTACCAGTCAGTTAACAGCAGCTATTTTGAATATTGGAAGGCATAAATGACTAATATATATGTGGAAATAGTTCACGCATACACTTGTATGTATGTATGTATGTATGTATGTATTCTTTATTTCATATCCCTGCAGGGTTCGAAAGGCGTTTTTCACAAGGAACGATCCCAAACCTTTTACAGATCTCCACCTCACTTATACACTCACATTACATAATTGGCGTTTTTCAGGGACGTACCCAACCCTTTACAACAGACAACCAATCCTCTCCTCTCTTCCTCCCTCATGCAATTTTTGGCGTTTTCTAGGAACGTACCCAACCCTTTACAAAACCAACTCTTTCCTAACCCGACCTGACCATTACGGCCTTCTACAGTCTCTTTCCTGCCCACCTCTCCTCGCCCTCTACACCTGGCGTTTTTTAGAGACGTGCCCAACCCTTTACAATTCCGTCTCCCTCCTATCCCGACCTGACCTTACGGCCTTCTACAATCTCTTTCCCTCCCTCCCATCCTCGCCCTCTACCCTTCCATTTCCCTCCTCTCTAACTCCTTCCCATCTTCCCTTCCTTCATCCCCGCACCCTTTCCTCCTACCTACCCCCTTCTCCTCTCTCCCTCGTCGCTCTCCGCTCCTCCTCCTCTCATTTCTCTTCCCATTTCCCCTCAACTTCGTTCCACTCGATCTCCCTTTCATCCACCCACAATCTTCTGTTCTCCACCCGTGTTTTTCTTCCTCTCTCTCTTTCTTCCTTCGCCTTCTCCAGCAACCTCCACCTCGCCTTCCTCTCTTCCATCGTCAGATCTTCGTCCACACCTATCCCCCACCTCTGCCTCACTACCCCATACCTTTCCAACCGCTCCGCTCTCTCCCTCTCATCGTCCATCTCCACTATCACAACGTCTCTCCCTCCCTCCCCTCTTCTTTCCCAAACCCTTCTGATCTTCGGCTCTCTGCCCAGTACCTTCTCCGCCACCCTTTCCATCATACCCCTCCTTTCTTCTGCGTCCCTCCCGTCCAGCCCCCTCCATACCACGTTCCTTTTTCTTCTCTTTCTTTGCTCCCTCTCTTTCTCCAGCCTCTTCACCCTCTCCTTCAGTCTCCTTGTCTTCTCGATCTCCTCCTCTCTTCTCCTCGCCTCCTTTTTTGACCCTCCCCCTTTCTCCCTACTTCCCCCCTCTCCGCTTCCTCCCCTCTCTGCTTTGCTAGCCTCCATCCTTCACCCTGTCCGGTATCCCTCCCTCTATCCTTCACCCTCTCCTCTTCCCCCCTCACCGCCTCTGCCCCAACTCTTCTCCTCGCCTCCTCCTCCACCCATCTTGCGATATTCCCCTCTCTGTCCCACACCAGCTTCCTCTCCTCTCCTCCGCCCTCCTTGACTCTCCTCGACACACCCCTTTCCTCCACGGCAGCTTTCTCCTCCTCTTCACTCCTCCCTCCTGCGGCCTCTCCTCCCGTCGTCTCTTTCCACCCTCTCTCTTCACTGCTCCATCCCTCTTCCGCCCTGCTTCCCTCCTTATCTCTTTCACCCCCCCCTCTCCCTCCCTCTCGTCTCCATACTCTCCCCCAGTTCCACCCTCCCTTCCCTTCTTTCTAGCACCCTTCTAATCTTTTCCAGCTCCTCTGCTATCTTACACCATACCTTCATCCTCCTCTGCGACTCCTCCATCTCTCCTCCCTACCTTCTGCCCCCTTCTCTCTACCCTCCTTCCTTCTTCCTCCCTTGCACTCCCTCTTCTCACCTCTCTTTTTCTTCACCTCTTCCTCCCCTGTCTCGTCCCTCCGTTTTTCTCTCCGCACCTCCCGTGTATCCCTTCCTCAGCCTTTTGTCTCGTCCCTCCGCTCTATCCTCCGCTCTCCGTCCAGCTCTTCCAGCTCCCTCCACGAATTTCTTCTTCCTCTTTCTACTCTCTCCTGCAACACTCACTCTCGCTCTCCCTTTCTTCTGCTCTTTTCTCGCTACCCTTGACTACTTTTCCGCTTCACAGACTCGCCTTCTCTCAATCGTCCACCACATCTTACTCTTCACGCATACACTTTTATCTTTACTAACCTTATGTGCCCTATTTTGAGTTGTTTCTATTTCTAGCATATATTGTATGTTATAATTGTATTTTTAATAAAAATATGTAAGGGTACGATATTAAGAACTTTTTTTCGATGTCGTCAAATGCTGCTTTTTTCTTTTTCTTCAGAAAAGACAGTTAAAGTAAATTTTGAACACATTCATCCATGAAGATCATATTACGATAATCATAGAATAAAATGATCCGGTTTAGTTATATTTTATAGAAGTTTTTAGTCAAGATTTTGGTTTTTAAAAATAAGGTGCGATATTAGAGAGAGGCAAAGTTCCCCTATATTTTAAATACTCACACAAAGTTTGTTAAATTTGTACATATTATTTTTTAAAGTTTAGTAATAATAATGTGCAGACTTTCATGAAAGAAAAAATCGTGAAGTTTGCAAAACGTAATATATACATAATAACAAATTGAATTGAAGTATTAACTTACGTAGGTTCTTTTAATAAAAAATGTGATATTTATACAGTATGTTCCAGGTCAGGTCAGTAAAACTTCAGGATCTTATAGGAATTGAATTTGGTACAGAAAAGTTCCTATAAATATGGGTCTGAAAACACTTTGTTGAAAACTGATAAACTTTGAAAAATTACGTTTTATTAATGATTTTTTTTTAAATAACCCTTTAAAACCCTTCATTTATTTGAAAAAAGTAACGAAATAAATCTAATAAGTAATTAAATAACAAAACTAAGTTACACCAATTTTATTTAATTCTGATAAGGCATTTAAAAAAATAAGCTCAAAAAGTAGGGTATATATGAGGATTCTACCCCGGGTGCTCCGAGGGGAGGTGAGGGGCGGGAAGGTACCGCGGGCGGGGGAGGGGGGTACCGCGTTTTCCGGCGCCGCGGGGGAGGGAGAAAGGGGTATCGCGTTTTCGGGCGCCGCGAGGGAGGGGGAGGGGGTACTGCGTTTTCGGGCGCCGCGGGGGAGGGGGAGGGGGTACCGCGTTTTCGGGCGCCGTGGGGGAGGGGAAGGGGGGTACCGCGTTTCGGGCGCCGCGGGGTGAGGGGACCCGCGTTCGCGTTTTCGGGCGCCGCGGGGGAGGAGTGACCGCGTTCGCGTTCTCCCTAGCGCATCTTCTCGTTCGCGTTCTCTCTCTCTCCCCCGTTCGCGCGTTCTCTCTCTCTCCCCCGTTCGCGCGGTACCTCTCGCTCCCGTCACCCGTTATTTCTCCCCCGTTCGCGCACGTCTTCTCGCTCCCACCCATTATAGTTAGATCATTTTTTAATATTATTTTAAGTGATTTATTTATTGGAAATAAGAGGAAGAATATTTAATAATTTATATGAGACAGATGAGAAAACGTTTAAAGATCGCGCGACGAGTGCGGCACGCGCATTCTTATCGAGAGTTGCCGCTCTGTAATTCTAAACCGCTGACGGTGAACAAGGGAATGGTAGACAGAAGGAAAGATAATTTTAGATACAGTGATATGTAGTAGTAGTAGTAGTAGTAAGCGGGTGGTTCCACTTGGGCCCCCGACGGTACCTAGATCCTACGATCCTTTGTACCTCCCACTCTTTATTTGCTAGGTGTTTTGGGGCCAGCCCTTAGCCTAGTCTAGGTTTATCAGGTCTGTCACCCTAGCACTTTTCCAAATCCTGGTGTCTTTAGGTACTTTAGTCCCAGGCTTTTTCAGTCCTGGTGTCTTTTAGGTACTTTAGTCCCAAGCTTTTGGGGGTCTTAATTATTTGCCTACGATGGCACCGTTTCTCCGCACGAGCCCCACTCGTGCGGCGGGGAGCAGTCTGGAATATACTGGTGGAATAAATTCCTGTGATCGGGTGGACTCGAACCCGGCACCTCGGGGTTATGAGTCTGGCGCTTTACCACTAGACCACACTGCGCCCCTCAGTGATATGTATTTTAATATACATTTATTTCTCATGTAACATCGTGTATAATATTATCTGCAGCATATGTCAACAGTTCACAATCTATCAGCGAACTTTTATCATAAAATTCATGCAAGATTCTAACTGCATTACATTTATCGGTGATACAATTTTGGCGTAAAATGGTTACAAATTGTTTACATTTTTCACTTACGCCATGTACATTTTGGCATAGTTAAAAATACACATTCTCGACGCAATGTTCTAGTTCGAACAAGAAGAGTACGGTTGACGATTTCATGTACAAGCTGGTGTCGCACGATGTCAATTTTACAATATCTGCGTCTCGTATTTTAACGAGTTCTAGATCTCGAAACGCTGGCGATGATGGCGATGGTGACTGCACGAGTCGCTGAATATCTGCACGTCTTTCGATGAATGTCATCCACGTTGCATGAGGCAGAATTATCCGATTGCCTCGGTTATCGCCAATAAGTATATCCACAGAGGACATAGGTCCCGCGTTGATTCCGACATCTAAAAATTTATACGCTGTCGATGTCAAGGCAAATCTCCTTCCCAAAATACGAGGCGTGTAGCGAGGCTCAGAATTATGAGAAGATGTACTGTAGAAGAAAAGAATTAAGTATGGAAAAGTATATGAAAAAAATGTAATTGAAAACTTACTGTTTCTCGCACGTTTCATCCTAAATCGGAACGTAGTAGTTCATTATGCCCTCATACATTTTCGGAATGGTATCTGTTGAATCCACAGAGCGACTGATACATTAACATTGGCAGAGCTCTTTTTATTTTGCACTCCCTTCCACACTGTAAACAGTGGACGTTTCCAATAAGCAGATGTGACACGAGTGATCTGAAGATAATCCCATGTGTTGATCCTTCATTATGAACACTATGAACACTGCCACGAATCATACACCAACATGTACGAATGTATGAGTCCCGCGACTCCCAATTATCTTCAGTTCTAATGATATGCAATACAGAATGCTTGGGACACCATGTCTTATTGCCTGTAAGCACGTTTCGAAATCCAACTTCTCTGCCACGAAGCAAACGCACCATCGACGAGCAATAGCGTCCGTCCCTACCCATACTCTCTTTTTACAGATATATCAACTCTCAACTGCGCGAGTAACTCTCGACTGTGCGTGAGGTATAATCCTTGCAGATATTTTTTTCTGCAATCTTAAAAATGCAAGTTTGCATTTCAGCCAAGCGTCGCTGCTGCAGGGTGACCACCACCACAATCCACATATATGTTAAATGTGATATCTTTGTCAAGAACATTCATGATGAGATCACCTCATCGGGCAATAGCATCAAATATGATTTTTTTCAAGGACAATCGACATGTCGCGATGCGTCTCGCAATGATTTCATCGCACACGTGCAAAACTGCAAATTTTGCAAATAGCGCCGATGTACGGTTGCTGCAGTTATACAGATCGATTCACCATAAGTCAATGGCGCGATATCGTTTTCAAGAACATACGTGTCTCGCCGTGACTTCACCACACACGTGCAAAACTGCAAATCGTACATTTTTTTCGGAAAGCACATTCGTACGGATGCTGAGATCACGGTGAAATTAGATATGATAAAAAAAATGAACGATGCGACATTAGTGAGATATAAAATGAATAATCTGGGGGATACGCTCAGTAGTCGAGGACTGGAAGTCGTGAGTACAACAAATTGTGTTAGAAAGAGGATCGTGTAATAACGTGGAGCAAAAGTTGTTGGAGCAATCCACTCTATTAAATTCGCGGGAAGAATTTACCGCGTGGGAGCAACGATGTGACGAGTTTATCGAATCGTTGGAAGAACAAAGCCGAATTAAACGGCCACGATTATTTATTGATCGGTCTCAAACAGTCATTGATCGCTTGTATTGCAAGACTCGAAGGTCTGGAAGACTTGGTACGTCAACGTTTCGTGCATGTGGGTGCCGGATACAGTGCAAGTAAGACAGGACTCAGATGGCGCGAGATAGATACGGCTTTTGAAAGTCGTATACTGACTGGTGCGGTAATAAATTCCAAACACACCCTCGACCCTCGTCAATTTCTCAAAGATGCGAGAGACATCGTGCTTGATCGTGTGCGGAACGTCATGCAACGACATGACAATGTAAAGATAAATACAATGTTTAATGGTGAATTTGTTGCGGGTGACAAACGCGCGAATAAAAGTATCGCTACGAGAAACTGTGAACTCTTTCGTACGTCCGATCTGCGTGAGTGGTACAAGCGACACGTTATCGAGCCTACCCTAGCATCGCTGGAGGAATTCCAGGAACGTGATAGCGGATGGGCGGTGTCGCGTATACTCAATTTGACTGTTAACGTAAACAAGTACAATCCATTGCACGCGGGGTGTTTTGTAGAAATACCGCGAGAAATTAAAATGAAGAAAGCGGTGATCAATGTGCGATCAATGGACAATGCATGTTTCGCATGGTCAGTGGTGGCTGCTCTGCATCCAGCCGAGAGACATGCAGAACGGGAATCGTCGTATCCTCATTACACGTCGGTGCTAAATCTTACAGACATTGAGTTTCCAATGACGTTGGATCAAATTAAGTTTGAAAATCACAACGATATATCAATCAACGTGTACAGCATCGAGAAAAACAAGGAACTTCCAATCCTGCCAATACGGCTCACCGACCGAAAGATGGACAGACATGTAAATCTGCTGTACGTGTATGACGACAACGTGGGACATTTCGTGTGGATCAAGAACCTATCCCGCCTCGTGAGCTCGCAAAAGAACAAGAACAGGAACAAAAAATACTTTTGCGATCGGTGAGTATACATCCTAATAAAAATAAAAATAAAAATAATTTTTACGTAAAAGATATATAAAAAATTTCATTATTTACAGATGTTTGCACTATTTCTACACGAGCGAGAAATTGGAAGCCCACCGTCGACTGTCGGGAGATGAACGACTGCGCGATCAAGTTACCGAGTGATAACGACAAGTGGTTGGCCTTTAAGAATCACAGCAAGAAGGAACGAGTTCCGTTTATCGTATACGCCGACCTGGAATGTACCCTGGAGAAGATGGAAGCGGATCCGAAAACGTCCAGGTACACATATCAACATCATCGCGTATTTAGCACAGGGTACTACGTGCCTTGTTCGTACGACGACTCGTTATCAATGTATCGGTTTCGTCGCGATAAGGATTGCGTCGCGTAGTTCGCTGAGGAGCTAAGACGTTTAGCACATGACGTAAAGACTATCTTGTCTACTAATGTACCCATGGCGGATTTTACGCGAGACGAGTGGGAACAGTTTAACAGCGCAACGCACTGTCACGTGTGCGAAAAACCGTTCGAGCCAGACGACGTGCGAGTACGCGATCATTGTCATCTGACCGGTCGATACAGAGGTCCCGCGCATTCAAATTGCAACTTAAATTACAAAGATTCGCATTGCATTCCCATAGTTTTTCACAATTTTTCGGACTACGACGCGCATTTTATTATCACGGAAATAGCTACAGCGTACGAAGGACATGTAGAACTGCTTCCAATCACAAAAGAAAAATACATTTCGTTTACGAAAAACGTTAAAACCATCGAAGATAAAGATAAAAAAACTTGCGTCAAATTGCGATTTATCGATTCATACAAGTTTCTCACCGCTAGTCTCGACAAATTGGCATCTTATCTCAGCAAGGATAAACTCCTAATATTACAACGCGAATTTTGTAAATTATCCTCAGAAAATTTTGATTTGCTGACACGAAAAGGCGTATTTCCGTACGAATACATTGACTGCGTCGAAAAGTTGGAGGACTCGTGTTTACCACCGCGCGACTCATTTTACAATTCATTGACAGGTGACACCGTATCCGAGAGCGATTACACGCACGCCGTCAACGTCTGGCAGCGGTTCTCCATTCGAACGCTCGGTGACTACAGCAATTTATATCTCAAAACCAATGTCTTGCTGTTGGCCGATATCTTTGAAAATTTTCGCGATAGCTGCGTCGCGAGTTATGGACTCGATCCCGCGTATTATTACACTCTACCGGGTTTTACATGGGATGCTATGTTGAAGCATACGCGTATCAATTTCGAATTGCTCACCGACATTGACATGGTCATGTTTATCGAACGCGGCATACGCGGCGGTTTGAGTCAATGTTCAAACAGATACGCAAAGGCCAACAACAAGTACATGCAGTCGTACGATCCATCAAAACCGTCGTCATACATGATGTATTTCGATGTAAACAACTTGTATGGCTGGGCAATGTGTCAACCATTGCCTTACGCAGATTTTCAATGGGTCGACGACGTAACCGATTTTAATGTTATAGATGTCGCGTTGGATTCCACGATAGGCTACATTCTCGAAGTCGACTTGGAGTATCCGATTTAACATAATAACCGAATACCATTCCGGATTTAGGAAACAACAATCGTGTGAGACAGCAATTTAAAGTTTTATCGAGGAATGGAAGTTGATAGTTGAGGAGGAAAAAATGATGGGAGTGTTATTCCTGGATCTCAGGAGAGCGTTTGAGACAATAGATAGGGTAAGATTAGTAGAAAAATTATATCAGTATGGAATAAGAGGAGTGGCATTGGAATGGATAATATCGTATTTAAGTAATAGAAAGCAGCAAGTTAGATTCAATGATATATGTTCTAAAATAATTGAGACAGTATTTGGCGTGCCACAGGGATCTGTATTAGGACCTCTATTGTTTATTCTGTATATAAATGATATAGTTAAAATCTGTCCGGAGGGATGTATATATTTAGATTATTTGCAGATGACACGACCGCAAGCGTAACAGGAGAAAGTTGTGAGGAATTAGAAATAAAACTAAATATGGTGCTCGGTATACTTGAAGAATGGATGAATGTGAATATGTTAAAAATGAATGCAGATAAGACCAAATATATGATAGTTAGAAGCATAAGGAAAGAAATAAAAACAGACATAATAGTAAAAAGTTTGGATGGAACTGTAATTGAGCGTGTCGAGATAGCGAAACATCTGGGTGTAATGATCGATAGTAAACTCCGTTGGGAGGATCACTGTGATTATATGTTAAAGAAAATAGGGAAAAAAGTCAGTTTTCTGAATAGAATAGGAAATGATATATCGGTGTACACTAGATGTACTGTGTATAAGTCTATCATAGCGCCTCATTTTGAATATTGCGCAACGATGTTAGTAGGCATGGGTGAAACGCAACTGAATCGACTGCAAGTGGCACAAAACCGTGCCATGAGTCATACTACAATGCTCGCGATATACAAAGGTAGAATTGATGCTGCAAACTCTTAAGTTTATGAATGTAAGACAGAGGCTAATGCCTTGGCGTGCCCGGCGGATGCTGCTGGAGATTATGTCCATCTTCGATTGTTGTCTCTGCTTATTATCGATGTAACTAAACCTTTTTCAATTTCTGCACCTCTCGTTACGCTATCTATTGTATTCTATATTTTCATTTTATCATGCCGTTGTATTTCATACATTTTAAATGTCTTCTGCATCCTATATTAGGTCTACTGCAATTTTGAGAGATAGTTTATAAAATATTGTATTCCTTTAATTCACGTACAAAATATATATCTTACGAAATATTACTTACTCTAATAAATATACTTGGAATAATACTTTGATTTCACTTCTTTTTCATGCTATTATATTTATTTTTTGTGTTTTTTAAATAATATTACTTGCTCTAATAAATATACTTGGAATAATACTTCGATTTCACTTCTTTTTCATGCCATTATATTTATTTTTTTGTGTTTTTTAAGTAAATATTTTCTTTATTTTTCTAATTGTTCGGGCGCGCACTGAGCGTGACGCCAAACGAACTGCCGGATCCGTCCAGAGAAGACGCGAGATATCACGTACGGCTCCGCTTTGTTTTTCACCCGGAGGTCACACTTTGAAATCGGTGACCGGTAATGTTGACGAGCACGACTGACTAACGAAGGCGACGGGCAAAGTCCGTCGATCCGAAGTACCGCAGAAATGAAAGTACAGCGTTTATAACACAGGACCACAAAAAAAAATCGATGAAAGGTTCCTTTGACCAGACCAGGTGTATTATATGTTTTTGGGGTCGCTGAACATGAATCTGAAGTCCGTTTTGCTCCATCACGTCAGGATTTTTTTCTAACCTCAAAAAACATGGCGGATTTTATGTGGCAAACAAACTTTTTTAAATATTGACGAATTTACTTAAATCTTGGTATCCAGGGGTTTTTGGGGTCGCTGATTACAAATTTGAAGTCAGATTTTCAACATCCAAAATGGCGACTCAAATATGGCGGTCAAATTTTTAAAATATGATTTAATTTTTATAAAACTTTGTATCTAGGGGTTTTTGGGGTTGCTGATTACGAATCTGAAGCCAGATTTTCGAAATTCAAAATGGCGGATCCAATATGACTGTCAAAATTTTGAAAAATGTTCAAAAGTCGATGAAATTGTCCGTACAAAGATTTTTGGGGACGCTAAATCCAAATCTGACATCAAATTTTCAAAATTCAAAATGGCGGATCCAATATGGCGGACCGAGATTCGAAAAACAAGAGAAAAGTTCGATGAAATCGTACATTATTACGTTTTTGGCGTCGTTGAATCCAAATCTGTTTACAAAGTCATAAGCTCATTTAAGAGTAGTGAGAGCCGAGGGGACTCACATAAATCAAGCACCCCGATCAGTGAGAGGCAAGAGGACTAACGTTAATCACACACCTCAAACAGTGAGAGGCAAGGGGGCTCACTCAAAACAAGTACCCCGAAGGAGAAAGAAATCTACCACGTCCACGTCGTTTTCTCTGGGTCATGCTGAGAGTAGAATAAGACAATATTTACCTCTTTGGAAAGTTTCTTTTATGTAAGAATCTGAATTCTAAGGTGTTGATTTGATGACAGATTCGAATTCAGTGACTTCAAAACATGATATTACCAATTTTATCAAGTTCCGGACCTTTTAATCATTCTAGATGCCACATTTGATTCGCAATCTTGGATATTGAAAATTTGATAACAGATTTGGATTCAACGACGCCAAAAACGTAATAATGTACGATTTCATCGAACTTTTCTCTTGTTTTTCGAATCTCGGTCCGTCATATTGGATCCGCCATTTTGAATTTTGAAAATTTGATGTCAGATTTCGATTTAGTCCCCAAAAATCTCTGTACGGATAATTTCATCGAGTTCTGAACATTTTCCAAAATTTTGACCGCCATATTGGATCCGCCATTTTGAATTTCGAAAACCTGGCTTCAGATTCGTAATCAGCAACCCCAAAAACCCCTGGATACCAAGATTTAAGTAAATCCGTCAATATTTAAAAAAGTTTGCTTGCCACATAAAATCCGCCATGTTTTTTGAGGTTAGGAAGAAATCCTGACGTGATGGAGCAAAACGGACTTCAGATTCATGTTCAGCGACCCCAAAAACATATAATACACCTGGTCTGGTCAAAGGAACCTTTCATCGATTTTTTTTTGTGGTCCTGTGTAATTTACTAAACTTTATTCGGTTATTAATGATCCGGAATTGAATTTTGCAAGGCCGAGACACTCGGAGCGGAGGCACCAGCGGCCCAGTTGTCGTCCTTCCGGGGATGGCGAGCTGATTTCCTTCGAAATCCTTGATTCGAATCTGATCGCGAGTAGCACCCTTAATGGTTCGTTCGCGTGGAGTAGCGCGCCCAGCGCGAGAGAACGAAAGAGTTGTGGGATGCGCGCACAGCGCGATAGACCGGAGAGCCCGGCGCACGGACTTTTCTGACCGTCGTTTCGCGGACTCGATTTCGCTGAAGATCGCTTAATTTTCCGTGTGTACGCTCGCAAGGTGTTCGGACGACTCTGCCCCGAGAGCCTTTTCGGAAACGGTCGTCTGGCGGGGATTCACGCTGGTAAACGCTCTAATTGGCGCTTGTCGAATTTAGGCGCGTGTCATTGGTTCCGAGCATCTCAGCGTTTCCTAACTTATAGGTCATTATGACAACTACGTTTATTTCGCGCGATAAACAAAACTTGCTTCCAACGAAATGATCGAGCAATACATGGAACGGAAAGATACAAATTTAACGAGTAAAGCGATGGAATCCCCAACACTAATATTATTTATAAAATTATTTTGCGTGAAATATACTTGGCGTTTTTTTTTTCACATTTTTAATGTCTTTTTTTATATATTTCTGTCGGGCGCTGGTGCTGACCGCAGGTCTCGGCGAGTCGCTAGTGAGGGTGATTCGTGGTACTTAAGCTGGCCACACACACTTTCCGTAGAACGTAACAGTAGGAACACGTACGAGTCTGCAAGACACACAACGTTCGTAACGCAGCGTCGCTACGATAACCGTGACTGACCGTGGCAGGCTTGGCTTTATTTGCTGCGGACGCTGCAGTATAGGTTATAAGAGTGAATTGTCAGCGAAATATTTGAGAAATGAGAGTAAAATCAATTGTCGTAGAATAAATTTTTCATTATATTATCATTGGGTGAGTACAAATTTATGCATTAAATATAATATTCTATTATAAATTGATATAATTGGAATAATAAAGAAACAAACTGATTAACTGAAATATTTAATCTTTAAGCAAAGGAAAGGTTAAATAGAATTTGTTGTTTTCTTTCAGAATATGGACGACATAGAACTGTTTTATATTTATCATTGGATGACTGCATACATTTTGTTACGCAGAAAAAGAAATTATTCTAAGCGTTGGGTTAATCGGAGATGGTGGGTTAGGAATATTAATAAGAACCGTAATTAGCAAGGAGATTTTAATGCTCTATTTCAAGAACTAAAAGATGACACGGAAATGTTTTTTCGATATACTAGAATGAGCGTTAACGTCTTTTATTTATTGTCGGAATTGGTTGAACCATTTTTAAGGAAAAATAATTGGAGAGCTCTGTGCCCAGAACAACGACTGTCTTTGACTTTGAGGTTAGTCATATGTATTCAATCACTTACGTATTTTAAAATTGCATAGACAATAGGTTTGTTTATGCTATTTGCACAGAGTACTAGAAGTATATACTGTGCACTATTCTGTAGGGTAGGTTCAATATACAAAAGAACTGAAACTAAAAGTGTAGAGTGTTAGCTCCAATGCTTTAGTTTGCTTAGTTTGTATGTATAAGTACTACAAACAAACTAAATATGGAGTATGTGTATTATTTCTTTTTAGTTGATCAAAATACTCACACGATGCCAGGCTAAACTGAATGTTTGTCATAATTACAGATATCTGGCTACTGGTGATCAACTGCTTTCGATCGCTTTTGCATATAGAATCGGAGAGTCAACAGTATCTTCGGTCATTAAGCACACTTGTACCGTATTAAGCAAAGTATTGGCCCCACTATATGTAGTCCCTCCAACGTCAGAAAAATGGGAACAAATCGCTGCAGATTTTATTAAAGATTGGAATATTCCGAATTGCGTTGGATCGTTCGATGGAAAACACGTACACATTCAAGCTCCGTCAAATTCTGGAAGCGTCTACTTTAACTATAAAAAAAGTTTCAGCATTGTCCTAATGGCTGCTTGTGATTCTAATTATAAATTTACTCTCATTGACGTTGGTACTAATGGCAGTATTAGCGACGGGAGCATATTTGCTTCATCTGAAATAGGTCAAGCAGTTAAATATGAAACATTGAACGTGCCACAAGGGCAGATACAACTTCCTGGCAGTAATCAATCAACGCCATATTTTTTCATCGGTGATCAAGCTTTCCCACTAATGAAAAATTTCATGAGGCCCTACGCTGGACGAAGATTGGAAGAAAAAAAGCAAATATTTAATTATAGATTATCTCGTGCTAGAAGAACGATAGAGAACGCATTCGGAATACTTTCTGCACGTTGGAGAGTTTATCGTCGACCAATTTGTTTGGATTTAAACGCCGTTGACAAGATAGTAATAAGTACTGTATGTCTCCATAATTTTTTAAAGACACATGATGAAAAGCATACGTCGGAAAACCGATTATACTGTCCACCACTATTTGTCGATTCAGAATTAGAAAACGGTCAAGTAATTGAAGGAACTTGGAGGAATGAACAGATGCAATCACAACGTTTACAACCTACTGGTGCACATCGAGCGAGCAGAAACGCAATGGAGCAACGTGACATTTTAGCAGATTACTTTGTAACCCAAGCAGGAGAGATTCCATGGCAGTATGACTACATTAGAAGAGGGACAAACAGAGAATAAACAGGTAATACAAATGTTCATATAAAATATTTAATAATCATATATATTTTGTATATAAACGTATACATTTATAATCATATGTTATCATATATTTATCTATAAAACCGTAGCAGTAGAATTCCAACATGTTGAAATTTTCGACCACTGCTGCTACTGTTACTTCTACGATTACAGACGGCCGAATCGAGCAACGCGATTGGTCGAAACCCTACTGTTACGTTCCACGGAAAGTGTGTGTGGCCAGCTGAATTTTCGATCACTACTGTTACTGTTACTTCCACGGTTACAGACGGCCGAATTGAGCAACGCGATTGGTCGAAACCCTACTGTTACGTTCTACGAAAAGTGTGTGTGGCCAGCTTTAGCGCGCACAGAATTGGGTTTTTAAGTAAAATTTTTTTATTAAGCGTATCCATAATTAATGTAGAGAATCTAAGCCGATTTTTATTACTTTTTGAATTAAAAAAAAAACCTAAATTTGAGAAAGTTATAGCTTGCTAAAGTTTCTTTGATGACGGCAACTTCAGAAGATTTCGCAGCAACATTATGACGTCACAACACATTTTCGTGTACTATATCTTCTTCAATTTTGAAGATATTGCAAAAATTCAAAAAGTTCACAAAGAAAGTATGCCATGATCTATCAGAATATACTGTTAGGTAAAAGTCGGTTAAAAACCCAATTGACTCGCGATACTTTAGGTTGGCGGAATAACAGGAAAATTGCCTTTAATAAGTAAGTGAAAACTGGGATAGTATGCGGACTCAGAAGTGAACTGTCTCGTGCCGGATCGGATGTGTCTCCAAGTGCGTAAAATCGCGATTTTTATACAGAATTAAGGAGGCGGGATTGTTTTTTAATATGATTTGATTGGTGGAGTTCTCTTCCGATCGTGACGTAAGTTTCGGTTTTCCGCTTGTCCCTTGGCGAGCTGGATACAATTATCTATTTTTACGGTTGTCCATTGGCGAGTTTTGTTGTAAGGCCCACCTCCACCGTCTTATTTTGGGGGTCTAAGTTATCGATTCTTCCAGTGACGCATCCATTTTTTTATTATTGTCGATTTCTCTTTTATTAGGGCTCTGGGTTCTTAGTTTATCTTGCGACCCTGTTTTTAGTACCGACAGACAAATGCATTCCTTCTAATCTTAATTGCAGTTTTATTGCAAACAGAAACCTCCGCCACGTGCCCTTACAAGATTTCTAAAAGCATGTTTTAGACCTCGTTTCTGTTTGTCGGAACATTGCGCGGGCAATTTTGAGCTAGTCGCGCGATGCAATAAAGATCTTCAGCAAAACTCCATCTGGGATTAAGGCCCCTTTGGCGTGTTATGTCGCCGTTTTTTATAGTAGTGGGGCAGATAAAGTTGATAAGACGTAGTCGTATATGCTTTGTCTGTTTGGATTTTGTTGTCTGGAAGTTTTCTCTTGATTTCTCGATCTCGTTTAGCAAACATAAAAGGAAAAATAGGAAGTAGCGTCGAGATCATAACTTACTTGCCGATGGACAACCGATAATGCTCTGATTTTAATCTTAAAAGCTACTCTAAATTTTTAAAAAGTTTCCGCAAAAAAGGGAAATCGTGGAGTCCGCAGGACGTAACGTTACTAATACTATACGACGCGGAAAACATGTTAAGAATCGCGCATTACAAAATGTATTAAAAATATTTAACTGGTGGTCGCAACATTAGAAAAAATTGTGATTTTTGAAATAAACTATATAAATGTTACAATGTTTTATTTCCTTTTCCCACATTGTTTGTAGTATAATATAGATGTTGATAGCTGTTTGATAGCTGTTTAATAGCTGTTTGAGGTGTTCAATAGCTGTTTTAAAGCTGTTTGATGTTTGATAGATGTTCAATAGCTGTTTTAAAAATGTTTAAGCTGTTTAATAGCTGTTCGATAGCTGTTTGACGGTTGTTTGATGGCTGTTTAATAGCGGTTTCGATAGTGTCTTTCACGAAGATGCAACGCAGTTAGTAGTACATATGCTGTCCTTTTTCTCGCGAGGATTATTTTCGCACGATATACTACGCCGCAGATAAATCCTCGCTTCTCATTTTATTCGATAGCGCTGTCGATAGTGTCTTTCGCGAAGATGCAATGCGGTTAGTAGTACATATGCAATCTTTTCTTCTCGCGAGGATTATTTTCGCATAACATAATATGTCACAGATAAATCGCGCACAACCCTCTCTCTACATTTTTTCGACCCCTATAAATTGAGCTCGGGCTAGAGCGCGGTCAGTATAACGCTCATCTTCATAGTAGACACGGTAGATTCGGTATGGAGTACATACAAATATTTTTCCCGAGAGAGAGGGTATGCAAGTGTGTGACAAAGTGTAGTGAAATGTAATATAGAGTTTTTTTAAATATGTTTTTTTCTGTTTAGTGGATGTGGCCGCTATGAGTGCGGCATTTGCTGATGATCGAGGTGCAGATGGAGGGGTGGTGGGTGCGGATCCGCATTCCCCGCAATTACGTAAGTATTATTATAATTATTTCTTTTTCCTTTGTGCGTGCGTGCGTGTGCGTGCGCGTGTTTTAAGAAAAAATAATATTTTTAATGTTGATCTTACAGCCGCGTATGGACTATCATATACTGGGGGGGGGGGGGGGGAGGGGGGACTATCATATACTATCAATATCGATCACTGGCGGTGGGTGCGAGAGGAGAGGCGGCTAAGTCGAGATATTCGGGATGTATTGTGACAGCACAATGAATTTGATATTTTCGGTTTACGAAGGTTGTTCGGGGAGGACTATGAGGAGGAGGAAGAAGAAGAAAAAAAATATTGTTAAACTAATCGTTTTTCCAATAAAAAAATATTGAATCTTTATATTAATCATTTTATTGCATTTGTGTGTTTCAGATAAAGAAAAGCAAGTGGACGCGGCACTCCGATATTCAGTTGCAATCGATCATTGAAGAACTCTATGACACCTTGGTATTCCATAAGTAGTGGCACTCGATATATAGATGTTAAATCGTAAATAGTTATAACCTGGCTGAGTCGTAAAATATAAAGATGTGTTAATCATTCATGTTTTCACAACAATCAAGAGACACGGTAGTGTCTCGCGCCAAGTACAGGCGGAGCGAGACCGACCGTGACTCTTTTACGCGACGCGACGGGTTGCGAGTACTCGAGATGTTGAGATCTCATATAACGAGTGAACGGATCTAGTTCTAAGTAGGCTCGATCGATAGCTTGGGGTCTATTGGGGGGAGGGTACGTGTTTTTATTTTTCCGATACGTGCCCTACGAGCGGAGATATTGCGACGCAAAGTCGAAATGTGAAAATTTTATATTAAGATACTACTCCTAACGCCGACGTCTCTCAATATGACATATATATATATATATATATATATATATATATCATCAGAGAAATGTAACTTTCACTTTTTCGACACTGGCGGTGCTAGTATCGCCAGTTACGATATCGCGCGCGCATTATTATCGACCTAGTAGGTAAATTAGGTCGATAGATTTATCGGTCAGGAGGAAGATTTCTATTTAGGTAAATTAGGTATTATCAACCCAGCGAGTAAATCCATTCGAGTTGATATATCGATATATGTACGTGTGGGTACTGCGCTCAGTGCAGTCAGTGGAATCAGCGCGCTGTCAGCTATCAGTCAGTTATAACCTAGAAATAGTGACGATCGTAACCGTCGCCGCGTGATAGTGATAGTGAAATATATATTGACGGCAGGGAGCTGATACCAAGGAGATCAAGGAGCCTGTTCACACGAGGCGTTTCTGCCGCGCGGTTGCCGCCGCGCGTTAACGTTTGCACGAGCCGCGCGGCCAGCCGGCCACGAGCGACAGCGCAAGAGCGTAACCGCGCGTTAAAGCCGCCTCGTGTGAACAGACCCTAAGAAGGAAGGTGTATCCAAAATCGCACACGTACGTATATACTGTCTTGTAAAAGTTGCTAAAGTTAAAGAGAACGAAAAAGTGATCTGTATCTATGCACGTTTGATAGGCACTATTTTTCTGAAAATTTTATCGTATTTATATGCACGTGTAACAGACACTATCGCGTAATAAAAATTTCTCCGAAATATGTTAATTATTTTTAATACATTTTGTGTAGTAAAAAAGATTCTGAGAAGCAAAATCGTCGCTTATGTTCCGTTTGTTTCTATGTATGTATGTATCTCTTTATTGCTTGTCCCCTCAGGGTTTGCAAGGCGTTTTTATAAGGAACGTACCCAAACCTTTACAACAATTTTACAGCCCACTCCTCTCTTATCCTCATACATAAAAAATTTTTACATCACATACATTTAACACAAACTTATCCTAAGCCCGTGGCGTTTTTCAGGGACGTACCCAACCCTTTACAAACCATGCCCCTTCCTAACCCGACCTGACCAACACGACCCTTTACACTCTTTTCCACCCTCCCCTCCTCGTCCTCTACCCAGCTCTCCCCTCCTATTCCTCCCTCTCCTCTCTCCGTCACCACTCTCTGTCCCAGCCGCAGCATCATACAAAATATCACGCCTCTGCAACGCACCCTTTCCAACATAATACCACTAATGCCCAAAACCCACATTGTCCATCTGCCGGCATCTAACTCAACACATTTGCGCTACAATCACAACAATTCAGCGTCATTTGCTTTCGTTCCTCGCACGATTCAACACCTTATTGTTCTCATCCGTATACGAAGCGCGTTCCCTATGAAACTTCGTCACCATCTTATTCCTTTGCGTGTGACTCATTAAGCCCTTACATTCACTATCCTCCGCTTCAACACTTTCCTTTCAAATCATACAAATTTTACACATCCTCTTACTGGCGTTTTTCAGGGACGTACCCAACCCTTTACAAAACATACACCTTCCTAACCCGACCTGACCATTACGGCCCTTTACACTCTTCTCCTCCCTCCTCTCCTCGCCCTCTACCTTAATCTCCTCCCCCATTCCCCCCTCTCCTCACTCCGTCTCCACTCTCTGGCGTCATTCGTTTTCGTTCATTCTCAGTCGCAGCATCATACAAAATATCACGCATCTACAACGCAATCTTTCCAACGCAATGCCCTCATGCCTAAAACACACAGTGTCCATCTGCCGTCTTAATCAACACATCTTCACTACAATCCAACACAATTCATTCTTACTTTTCCCCCCATCCCATCTCCTCCCCCAATCCACCTTCTCCTCGCTCCGTCACCCCTAACCGGCATCAATTCTCTCCCCCCTCGCTCGCCAACCCTCCGCAAATGCACCCATCACCCTCATCAGCCCCTCCGACTCCTCTCCATCTCTCCGCTCCCCCCCTGCGGCCCTCTCCTCTCCCTCCTGCTCTCTTCTTCGCTGCGCCCCCTCGTCTTCTCTCCCCCCTGGTCATCCGATCTCAACCCAAACTCCGCCTGAAAACCTCTCGAATGAGTGAGTGAATGAAGACTCCTTGACTTCTCGCTCCCTTCCTTCTCTCTTCCCTCCACCTCCTTCCGTGGCCACCTCTCTCCGTCTTCTTGCCATGCGGCGGCCGATCTCTCAGCTCACGCGCGCTCGGCACCTCTTCTCCTTACTCGTTCTCCCCTCCTTCGCTTTCTCACCCTCTCTCTCTCTCTCCCTCCCTCTTGTCTACGCTGTGGGCCCCCAGTCCTCTCCACAGCCCTCGACTCTCGACTCGCCTCGATCGTTCGATCGATCGATCCGTCGCGCCGACTCCCAGCTCCCTTCCTCACCAGTCGCACCACCATTAGCAGGCCCTCCGTCTCGCGTCATATCGATCGATCGCCCGATCGATACTCCATGTTATCACTCGACGCTCGATTCCCTCATCTCGTAACATGGTCTGCCGACTATCCGCTTCCCCTGCCTCCTCTCGTCCCTCCGAGTATGCTCACCCCCCCGGCCGTTCCGGCGCCTCCACGCCGTCACGCCCGGCAAGCCAGCCTCCTCGGCGCACCTCCATCTTCTCTCCTCTCCTTTCTCTTCCTTCTTCTCCCGTCTTGGGCCTTACTCCTCTCTCTGCTCCTCCCTCCAAAATCACACCGTCTTCCTAACCTCTTCCTTCCTGGCCTCCCTTTCTTCAGCGGTTTCTTGACGCCCCTCCTCATTCTCACCCTCACCTCCACTCGACCTCCTTTCAACCTCCTTCCCGCCTTCGTTTGACCCTCCACCCTCGCTCACCCCCACAACACCCTTTATCAACACCCAAACTTCCCCTGCTACTATCCGTGTGCTCCCCCGCCGAGGGCTACGGGGGAATTCCTGTTCCGTTTGTTTCTAATTAATATAGAAAACTACGACCTGGACAAAATAAAAAATTTTTCTCTCACTTTGTGAGCCTGTCACGGGCACAAAAAAAATCTGCAAAAATTTTCGACTTTCTAACGTGAAAGCTTGAAGTTTTCCTTGCAAAATCTTTTTATAAAAACGTTTCTACGATTTTTTGTTACTGATTTATCGTGGATTGAATAAGAAATGAGCATTTTGACTTTGATTGCTCATAACTCCCTTAGAAATTATCGTATCGCAATTCAAAAAACAGATTATTAAAGCTGAAACTTTGCTCTATTGAACGGAATAATTGTTTTTGTGGGCGGGCAGGAGGGCGTGGGGGTTCGGAAGGAGGCTGGAGGAGGGTGGAGGAAGTGAACTGGCGAGATTGTGCTGGGAAGAAGTGAAGGAGAGATCGAGGAGAAGAGGGGGGTTCTCGGGTTGGGAAGAGGTCAGGAGTAAGTATCTGAGCAATAGAGGCTTCGGGGAAGAGGGAGAGGGGGAGAGAGGGGGTGGGGAAGAGACAAGATTGGAAGAGATGGTGAAGTGGGAAAGGGAGGTACAAAGAGCGGAGAGATGGGAGAGAATAAAGGAGTCCAGATTTAGTAAATGGTACAAGGAAGTGAAAGAGGAAGGGATACCGGAGTATCTAAAGAAAGGGTGGGGGGAAAGTAGGTGGAGCAGAATGGCGAGATTCAGGCTGGGGAACGAAATGAGGGAGGGCAGATACTGGGAGGAGGAGGAGAAAAGGGTACGCAGACTGTGCGAGGGAGAAGAAGAGACGTGGGAACATACGTAGGAACGGTGTAGGGATTGGGATGAGGAAGGAGGGAGTTGGCAGGAGGCAAGGAGATGGGTACTGGGAGAGGGGGGAGGGGGAATGGTGGATGAGGGAGATTGAGAAAGATAGGAACAGGAAGGGGTACGTGGAAGGGTTGGAAGGTGAGGGGTATGAATGAGGTGAATGAGAGAATGAGTGGTAAGCCGAATAGAAGGGTATAGAAGTGGGTCGAATTGAAAAATTGGAAGCAAGAGGAAACGGAAGTCCTTTTGCGGAGAGGGTGTGTGTGCGAGCGGCGGGTGTGGGTGTGGGCGGATGCAGAGGCATTAGGTTAAGTAGTATAAGTTAGAATAAGTAGGTTAAGAGGACGTGTTAAAATTGTAGAGAGTTTGTAAAAGGTTTGGGAACGTTCCTTGGCAAAAACGCCTTTCGAACCCTACGGGGATATTAAATAAATATATACATACATACATACATAGTAATTTTTTGTGACTAATTACTAATTTGCTAATTCAATAAAGATTTAATTTGTTGTTATTGCTAACCTCGAAAAAAACAAAGTGGTAGTATTATACTTTGAAATAGCTTTACAACTTGTATACATACTGTTTATAAAATGCGTAATACTACAAAAAGGAGTGATATCCGTACAAAATTACGCTGTGACGATACGCGCGTTCGTCACTACCGGTACGGCCCTGACGGCCGTCTGGCACGCACTCGGCGTCACGACGCACGTGCTCCTGTGCCCGAGCGGTGGGGCAGCCCCCACCCGTCGCAATCGGGGTATAAATAGGGGACTCGAGCCGGCTCGAGTCACCAGTTCTGTCCAGCTCCTGCTCCTGTCAAGACCACTCTCCGAGACCGCTTCTCTAGGTTGGGTGCCCCCAACCTCGTCCTCCGTACAAAGAACGGACGCCCCCGTTCTCACCTGGGTGCCCCCAGAGTACGGGCCTCCCCAGCTGGGTGCCCCCGGAAAGTTCGGTTGGGGCTTTTGACCGAGACGGACGTCTCTACTCATCGCTCTGTGATTTGGGATTTTTGTGATTATTCAAATTAGTATTTTTCGGGAAAGTGATATACGAGACGATTCGCGCTGTAATTCTGCTTTCAACGATACGGAATTTATTAAAAACTTACTTATTATTCATTATTTATTAAGGATTTTTCATCGTATCTGACACGCGCACGTAATGGCGGCGCATGTGACCGCGTGGCACATGATCTTATTTCGTCGATATTTTTGTAATCCGTCTCATATCCCGATCTATATAGTTAAAATATTACTTAGCTTAATATTTATTTGAGTGTGATGGATCTTTCGGACAATATTTTTATATCTCTAACGTCTAAATTCATACATTCCTATGTGGAATGTATTTTGTGGATGGGCGTACCCTCCACGGGCTTACATCGTTCTGGGAGCATCTTGCCGTCTTTTGAAACGAGCGAGATCATGAGACGGCCTTAATTGCTCTGAGATCAATGGCAAGCGCTTTGATGCTCGGCTGGGTGAGTGAACTGAGTGTCAATTATTGTTAAAACCATCACACTTATCGCTCGCTCAAATGGCCATACAGTAATGGCTGCTGACGTGGCGTTTTACGCGTATATTCACGTCTACGGATCTATCTCATGTTTGCTTGCAAAATGTCCTATCTATTGGTCCTTGTGCTTATTTCTTAATCGTGCAAGATGGCAGTAGGTATATAAGGGGAGTTCTAAATCACTTTGTGGTGGGGGGATGACGTCATCGGTGTGGAGGGGATGACGGTGTTTGCATCATTAATTAAATTAGGTTATAAATAATTATATTAATTAAATTAGGTTACAAAAAATTATATTAATTTATAGGTAATAAATAATTAAATTAATTGAGTTAGGTTATGATTAATCATAACCTAATTTAATTCAAACAAAAATAACATAGTTGCAGGTATCATGTATAAGCATGTATCGCGCAACGTACGTGTCAGGACATCCGTCCCCGTAGCTGCTCAGGTGGAAAGGGAAGGGAGGGTGTAAAGATAGAAACAGTTAGGCTCGTACCGAGACGTGACCCAACCCTTTTTTTGCATCAAAGACGAACATTTCTTTGCTTGGAAGCACATCTGACCAGATAAGAGCCATACTGCATCAAAGACGAACATTTCCCCGTTTTTGTATGGAAGCACGTTCGGCCAGATAAGAGTCATACAAATGTTATAGAATTGAGCACCGATGACAGATTGCTATAATTTATGATCTACAATTGTCTCATCCTTTGACGAGCTATGTGTTGGGACATGGTTTATGTTTCCATTCGGACGAAAATTTTTTATTAATAAGCAAATAGCTTATTTGCATATTGAGACCCAAAGGGTCTAAGAAATGTCACGTCTCTGTTACGCAGAAGTAGAAGAGGAATAAATGATTAAGAAAAGGGAAAAAGTGAAGAAGTGGTGGAAGAAAAGTATAAAACGATGGAAAAGAGTGTTAAAAATCATGGTATTCTCAAGCAAGCAAGCGAGCGAGCAGGATCTTTAAAAATATGGAGCACGAGTTGGAGCAACTGAATGCGATAGAAGAATTTGCCGCGTGGGAAGAATACATTGCGCAGAAAAAATTCAGTGTGTGGGAGCAGCGATGCTGTCAGTTCATCAAGGTAAATATACAAATTAATATTAAAAAATAATGGAGTGTGATGTGATATAATTTTGCAACATAATTTTGTGACATTATAATTTTGTGTCAAGGATTTCCACAGTATGGAGGCAGTGGAAGGTTTCGGTCTGAGGCTCACGTGGAAGGATCTCTACACGCTGGCCGACTCAAATTGGCTGAACGACGAAGTGATTAATTTTTATATGAATCTGCTGATCGCCAGAAGCACATCTTCGAACAAGTATCCAAAAGTACACGCGATGAATACATTCTTTTATCCGAAACTTCTGTCGAGCGGCCACTCATCTCTGAAGCGATGGACCAAGAAAATTGACATATTCGCACAGGATGTTATTATAATACCGATCCATCTAAGTGTTCACTGGTGTATATCGATAATAGATTTCCGCGATAAATCGATTGTGTATTATGATAGTATGGGCAGCGATAATCCAAAATGTCTAGCGGCGTTAAAACAATATTTACAAGATGAGAGTCTGGACAAGAAAAAACATTTTTATGATATGAGTGATTGGAAATTTCAATCCGCCAAGAACATTCCGCAACAGATGAATGGTAGTGATTGTGGTGTATTCTCTTGCATGTTCGCCGAATACATCTGTGCAAACAGGGAGATAACGTTCACGCAGGACGACATACCGTACTTTAGAGAAAAAATGCTTAGGGAAATAATAAATGGTAAACTTTTGTGAAAATTATATAATGAATAAATATTTGAAATATAAAATACAAAATGTGTGATTAATATTCCTTCCATTAGTATTATACATACATACATACATACATACATACGTACATACTTATATACATACATACATATATTATATTGTATACATAGTTGAGTATATCTGCGCAAACAAAAATTATATAATAGTAGTGTTTCACGTGGTGGTAAAAAAAAAAAAAAAAGCAGGGTCGGACAAATTCTATGCAATCGGAGACGATCCACCAGCTTCTTCTTTTTCGGGGAGAGAAATCCTGCATTGGATACCCCCCCACCCCCGGGGTGGGCGGTTATGTCGAACTCCTACCGACTAAAACCCCACGATTCACCAGCCTTCTGAAATTGTAGAAAAATATAATAGATTAATGGTTTAGTAAATATAATAATAATAATAATAATTAATTTTAAAAAGTAATACTTACGTTGATATTTCATGAGGCTTCACATTTCCATGCAACATATATCTTATTTCGTGCAAATAGGACATATATTGCGTGGAAATATCGTATACAGCGGCTGTCTGCAATTTCCGCAGGAACGATGGCGAATTGCGTCGTACGGTTTGCTTCTATGTTTTCGAACGACATATACAGGGTTAGATTCAGCGTCCGCGTATGCAATCATGCATGAAGCACAATCTTTGTGTCCTGAACCTGAACCGTCTGTATAATATACATAAATGGCGCAACACTTTGTGCGCCCACTCAGCGCCAAAATTTCGGGGCGATATATGGTTCTAACAGTGATTTCATTGCAATTATCGTCACTTTCATAATTGCTGTCATCCGACAGCGCATGTTCTTCTTCTTCTTCTTCTTGTTCATCTTCTTCACCTTCTTCTTCTTCTTCTTCTTCTTCTTCTTCTTCTTCTTCTTCTTCTTCTTCTCCATTCCACATCGCGTGATATTCTTCTACATCATCAAGAATATCCATCCATTTTGATGTAATCCGTGCGAAATAAACTTGATAACACAAATAAGAGACACGGCGGTAGTGTTTCACGTCAAGTACGCGCAGCATGAGACTCTTTTACGCACGAATGCACGAGTCAAGTACCAGAGATTTTGAAATTTGCTTCACCTGATGCGTAGTATACTATGATTGGTGGGGGTATCTCTCAACATGATGGTGAAAACAGGGATGAAAAAAATTCTTTGTTTTTTTCCTTGGAGGCACATCAGGCTAGATACGAGCCATACAAATGTTATAGAATTGAGCATCGATGGCAGGTTGCTATAATTTATGACCATAATTGTATCACCCTTTGACGAGCTATGTGTCAGGACATGGTTTATGTTTCCATTCGGACGAAAATTTTTTATTAATAAGCAAAAAGCTTATTTGCTTATTGAGACCCAAAGGGTCTAAGAAATGTCACGTCTCTGTGACGTAGAAGTAGAAGAGGAAAGAATGATTAAGAAAAGAGAAAAAGCGATAGAGGAAAAGTATAAAACGATGGAAAAGAGTGTTAAAAATCATAGTATTCTCAAGCAAGCAAGCGAGCAGTCTTTAGAAGCAATCTTTGGATCGAAGGAAACGAGAATATGGAGCAAGAGTTGTTGGAGCGATCCGATCGATTGAATTCGATCGAAGAATTTAATGTATGGGAGCAGCAATGTAATCAATATATCGAAGTGTTGGAAGAACAAAGCCGAAGTAAACGGCCTCGTTTATCAATCGGCAACCAATAGTTATTGGTGGCTCAAATCGCGCGAATCGAAAGTACAAAAGATTCGATACGTCAACGTTTCGTGCATGTGGGTGCCGGATACAGTGTGAGTGAGACAGGACTCAGATGGCGTGAGATAGATACGGCTTTCGAAAGTCGCATATTGACTGGTGCGGTAATCAATACCGATCACATCGAACCACGAAAATTTCTCGAGGATGCGAGAGACATTGTATTCAATCATGTGCGGAACGTCATACAACAACATGGCAGTGTAAAAATAAACACAATGTTCAACGGCGAGTTTGTGGCGGGCGATAAACGTGCAAACAAAAGTGTCAATACGAAAAACTGTGAACTCCTTCGCGAGTCCGATTTGGAAGAGTGGTATGAGTTGCGCGTTATCGAGCCCACTTTAGCATTGCTGGAGGAATTCCAGGAACGCGATAGCGGGTGGGCGTTATCACGTATACTCAATTTAACGGTGAACATAAACAAGTACAATCCATTGCACGCGGGGTGTTACATCGATTTACCGCGAGAAATTAAATTAAAGAGAGCAGTGATTAACGTGGAATCAACAGACAATGCGTGTTTCGCGTGGTCAGTGGTGGCTGCTCTACATCCAGTCAAGATTAATACAAATAGAAAATCTTCGTACCCTCCCTATAAAACAGTATTAAATTTACAAGGCATCGAATTCCCAATGTCGTTGCGTCAAATTAAAAAATTTGAAGATCTCAACGGCATTTCAATCCACGTATATGCCATCCAGAAACAAAACAATGATGAACATACAATCCTTCCAATACGGCTTACCGACCAGAAGAGAGAAAAGCATGTCAATTTGTTGTACGTGGAAGATCTGCGAGATGCT
>JASTWL010001208.1:0-48199 GCA_035220575.1 Temnothorax rugatulus
TTCAGACGATGGCTTGCCCACGTCCCCCCCGAGCAAGACAATAGTTTTGGCGGAGTCCGCTGCAGCTGAGAATTCGGCGGATACCCTAACTAGAGAGCTTTTCGGTGCTGTATGTCAAACAGCAGAGATACATTTCTGGAACGACCTTGTTGTTTAGCAGTGGCGTGAGCTGGTTCGGAATGGCCTTCCCGCGGATTAGCGAGAAGCTCTACTAAAGAAGTACTCCTCCTCGGAGTATTAGCCTTCCTCAAGGCTCCTAAGCTAAACCCAGAGTGCAAATCGGCTTTAAAAATATCAACCAGGATCAGGTCGGCTCCGCCCTCCCTGCTTTCGGAGAGGCATTGTCGGACCTTCTCAGACGGGAGACGCAAAGCTCCCTCATCGCCGAGGTTTGTGCTGCAGTCGGTAAACTCAACATAAGAGTAAAGAGCATAGCAGATTTATACTATCGTCTTCCCTTGTCTAGACGGACTCTTATCAAGCCGGCCTTTAATACATTGGCCAAGATCACAGCCGATACCATTCCGGCAGATAATTTATTAATTGGTACTTCTTTCAGTGAGAAATTAAGAACAATCTCGAGGGAGAAGTCTTCCAAGGACATTGTCAATGCGTCCTTGACGCTCTCAGAAGAAGACTCAGCAGCTGATTAAGCGCCCAGTACAGACTGCACCCGTTAGGTAGGAAAATGTAGATGCCCCTGTATCGAGATCGAGACTGTTGGCGACAAGGAGAACAGGGGCATCGAGCAGCAGTCGCCAGTCGTCACACCGCTACAGGTCCCGCTCCAGAAGGCGTTAGAGTAAAATCAGGTAACAAAGGCCGGCAGACTATCCGGCTTTTTATCCAAATGGACGGAAATTACATCCGATCCAGTGATTCTCCAAGCGGTAACAGGTTATAAGTTGCCATTTAAGCACCATCCACCTTATTAGGAATTTGAACCCTCCATCCATTTATCAGACACGGAGATGCAAATTTGTCGTCAGGAGATAGATATTCTTTAGGCGAAAGGGGCTATTGAACCTGTGTCGGATTGTGAGGGACAATTCCTGTCACCATACTGTGGCATTAAGAAACATTCGAAGAGTTGGAGATGCGTTCTCAATCTTAAGCGGCTCAATGAATATATCATTGCCCCTCATTTTAAGCTAGAGAATTGGAAGAAGGTAGTTTAGCTCCTTTCACCACGTAATTTCCTCGCCTCAATTGACATATAGGAGGCATTTTTGCATATTCCGATCTGTCCAGAGGATAGAAAGTATCTCCGTTTTCGGTTTCACGACTAAATTTATCAGTTTAAAACTTTACCGTTTGGGCTCGCTTTAGCCCTTTTTATTTTTACTAAGTCCTTGAAACTTGCGTTATCGTATCTAAGAGAGAGAGGATTCTTCTTAGTCGCCTTTATGGATGATTTCGTATAATTGCACTGAAATTCTTAATTAACGAGCGGGAAAGTGGGTTTTCTCCTTCCACATCCTATCTTTTCTTAGGGTTCATATTTGACTCTATTTTTCGGTTTCTATTTCTCCAGAGAAAAGGGAAAAATTGATGAGATTAACTCTGTCCTTCTTAGATAAGAAGTCTTGCACTATTAGAGTTCGCGAGTTTCATTGGTTCATTAACTCTTTGTAACTCATGTAAAAAAAAAAAAAAAAAACATTAAACGTTAAACATTAAATTCATGATTTAGAAGTTTGATGGAAACTTTGCCGGTTTGTAACAGTATTGTTACACTGAGTTACAAAGGGTTAATTTTAATCTGTCCAGCGGTCCAATATGATTTTGTATATCAAGATTTTGGAAAGGGTAAAATTTCATGCTTTGCTAGCCGCAAAAGATAAATTTGAAGCGCGGATGACGCTTCCTTTTTTCCATTGAGGAGGATCTTTTGTGGTGGAAAGATGTTTTTTCTAACACCTCCCAGCGGAAGGTTATTCGTTCTGGTATCTTTGCTCGGAAAATTTCATTGACGCCTCGCTAACCGGAATACCCGCACCACGGATTCTGGTCAGCGGAGGACAAGCGCAATCACATCAATTACCTGGAACTTCTTGATATATTTATGCCTTGAAATGTTTTGCGTTTGATCTAAAGCGTTGCAACATTCTATTAAGAGTGGACAGTGCAACAGCTCTCTCCTACGTGAACTGTATAGGATCGACTAAATTTCCCCACTTATCGGACCTCGCCAGAAGAATCTAGTGCTGGTGTGCAGAACGTGACCTTTCATCTACGCCTCGTATATTCTCTCTGTTCAGAATTTTGAGGCGGATGCAGAATCTCGAACCATTTCGGAAGAAACGGAGTGATCTTTAGAGCAGTTATTTTGATAGGATTAATATAAATTTCGGTCCATTTGATAGTGATTTATTCGCCTCATTTATCAATGCGAAATGTTCCCGTTTTATGTCATGGTCTCCGGATCCGGAAGCCTTCTTGGTGGATGCTTTCTCTACAGACTGAAGCAAATTTTAATTTTAGGTCTTTCCCCCGTTTATTTTAATTTTAAGGGTTTTACGAAAGGGCGGAAGGAGTTTTTAGTGGTTCCATGGTGGCCAGCGCAATCCTGGTTCCCGCGGTTTCGCCGCTTAAATATTAATCAACCTGTATATTTTGAGCCGGACATGCACATGTTGTCATCTCCTTTTAGGAAGATCCACCCAGTCTAGAGCAAGATACGCCTGGCTGTCGCGAGATTATCCGGCAGGCCCTTCTAGTCAGAAGTACACCCATGGCTGCATTGAGCGCGATACTCGCCTCTATCCCAGAAGCTACGAAGGTTCTAATATTCTAAGCCAATTAGACGGTGGTGGCTCTTTTGTAAACAGAGATAAATTGATTGCTTCCGCCCGTTCGTTTCAGTATTTTTATCTTTGTTCCTACTGGAGCTTCGCTCTTACTCAACTCTGAGCGTATCGGCCAGCTGTTTTTCTTCTTCCTGCAGAAGAAATAGGCTCACACCCGTTGGTGAGAAGAATATTTTAAGGGGTGGCGGCGCTGAAGCCACAGCGTCCTTGATACAATTTTATTTGGGATCCGGCGCAGGTGATCACCCATTTATCTACTTTATACCCACGAGGATCTCTCGCTGGAAGTCCTCTCTAGAAAGTTGGTGACGCTTCTCGCGCTCACAATTGCTCAAAGGATGCAAACGCTAGCAGCTATATAACTTTCAAACATCACAATTACTGACACTTTGGACATCAAAATTCCAGCCAGGCTCAAGACTTCGAAGATTGGAAGACCGCAACCCTTGCTCATCGGTCCTTTAAACCTTTTGCGGATAGACCAAACCTATGCGTCTTTTCATTGGTAAGGTTTTATTTAAACCGTACAAGGGAACTTCGACGCAGGAAGGGCGACTCGCTCTTCATCGCTACTCGCCTTCCATATGGCCCAGTCTCATCCCAAACTCTGGGCCGTTGGGTTAGTTGGCGAAGGCGGAGTTGAGCGCAGCAGGTATAGACACCTCTATATTCTCTGCTCGCTCCACTCGCCATGCCTCGACATCCTTAGCAGCCAGTAAGGGCATCAGTTTGGACGAAATTCGGCAAACTGCAGGCTGGACCAAATCTTCAGAAGTTTTCACCCGTCTCTATAAGTGCCCTATCGTCGAAGACCCTAACTTCTGTTCTACTATTCTTAATACCGGTTAACATATTGATCTTTTCTGTACTGCCCAGTGCATGATTGGGATTCTGTATCGCAAACAGGATCTCGGGTGCAAATCTGAGCTTTAAATATCTACACATATATCCATCCGGACGAGACGTTGCATAATTAATAAGTTGAACGAACTTACCTTAAGTGAAGTTCGACTGTAATTATGCTGTCTCGTCCGGATGGATAGTCCCACCCTCCCAATCCCCAATTTCAGATTTGCAGCTTTAAAAGTATGAAGCGCTACGGCGGGGAGGGGACGCTCGACTCGCGCGCGGACCGAGAAAAACGCGCGTTTTAGAGTCTTTAAAATCGCCTGTTGGTAACTGCGCAGGGGGCGCACTACACATATATCCATCCGGACGAGACAGCATAATTACAGTCGAACTTCACTTAAGGTAAGTTCGTTCAACTTATTAAATTTATATTAAAGCTGCGAATACTTGAAGAACATAAGTAAATTTAATATATAATTATAAAATGAGGAAATTAAAGATTATTAATGTTATCAGAGAGACGAGTGAGTTCCATTGCAATGGCTTCGGGTAAATCATTTCCCACTTGAGCGTCAAAATATTCCTTCAAATCTTTGACTTCCTTTTGCCAGAACGTTTTCGGTAATCTAAATAATTCCGTCATGTTCACGTCATCTTTGAGATTTTCTAAATTGATAGATCCTGGTTTCGGCAATAAGCCAATAGCTGAGTCCTCGGCAATATCTTCGCCATCGATCCTTCGAAGAATCCAATCGAGGACACGTGAATTCTCACCAAATCCTGGCCATAAAAATTTTTCGTCCAAATCTTTCCGAAACCAATTTACGTGAAATATCGCTGGCAATTTGGCATTCTTCACGTGTGCCATACTTAACCAGTGTGCAAGATAGTGTCCAAAATTATAACCAAAGAAGGGTCTCATGGCAAACGGATCGTGCATAATTACCTTACCCTACAAAGTATGTTGGATTCGATCAGTAACGTTGGTTTGTAACTTTGGTTTTTAGTTCTATGTATTTTATAAACGTATTTTACACTGAAATCAAAGATCTGTTTTTTAATGCTGCACTGTTGAACTAGTGTAATAAGTTAGAGTGGGACAAGTATATTTTGTTTCACTCTAACTTATTGCACCAGTGTGCACTAGTTCAGCAGTGCAGCAATAAAAAACAGACCTCAAGATACACGGTAGTGTCTCGCGCCAAGTGTACGCGAAGTGAGACCGCACCGTGTATCTACGCGATGCGACGAGTTGTGAGGACTTGAGATTTATATACTAATGCAGATGCAGGGTCTACAATGCGAGTCGTAAGTTATAAGAACTTGACCAATTACAGTCGATTATTCTCCTCACATTCGACTGTAATTGGTCAATTTTTTACATCTTATGACTTACGACTCGCATTGTAGACCCCGCATAACTGGAACACGCGCTGCTATACAAAGCCACGTTAGGCGAGCGTTATGAGAGAGAAGTTCTTCCCTTATCCTCGTCTAGCCCACAACATAGTCAAGAGTGGAGAGGATGGGGTGGGGATAAGATACAGGTCGATCAAGAAGAACAAACAATGACATCAGAGGGCTGCTCGAGACACTTTGCTCTCTCTCTCTCTCTCTCTCCTCTCTCTCTCTCTCTCTCTCTCTCTCTCTCTCTCATATATCGTACAGGCAGGCCTAGCGCGCGCCCCAGTTATTAGAGGAAAGTCCCCTATTATGAGACAGGATCCTAATATGAGATATGTTAAGCTAAAAGGCCCTATTTAGGTCCCATCTGTTGATCCTACCATGAAAAAACCCCGCTATCTCATATTAGGATCCCTGTCTCATAATAGACTTTTCTCTATATATTTCAGTGGTATTTAAGTTTACATAGAGACCAGATTTATATTGAAATCTGCATTTGCTCTTTTGTCCCATTTGATTGAAATAATTAGATTTGGCGCAGCCAATATAAATGTTAATATACCTTGTGTTCAGCGGCGGCTGTAGCCTCAGATCTCATTGCAGCACCGATAAAAACGCCATGTTGCCAGTTTCGAGCTTGATAAACCAAAGGTACACCTTCGGGTCTTCGTCCTCCGAATAGTATAGCATCGATCGGGACCCCAGCTGGATCTTCCCAAGAAGGATCAATAATGGGACATTGTTTGGCTGGGGTACAGAATCTTGAATTTGGATGAGCAGCTGGTATTTTAGAACCTTTGAACCAATCGTTGCCTCTCCAATCTACCACCTACAATAAAATAAAAATATTATATATATACATTGTATTTTATAATATTGTTGCGCCCGTGCCGAGACACCCGTTGCGCGCTGAACTTCGTCCACGTGAACTTCGCTCGAATAGCTTCAAGTCGAAGCGCGGTCCTTAACGACGGAATTATTGATTTATTGATTACACATTGACTGTCGGATTTCGCTCTGGGTTTCCGATTCGTTCGGACGTGTCCACCCGAGCTCTTTGTTAAACGAGTTCCTATTAAACGAGTTCCTTTCTAACATAAAGAGAGTCTTTATTCCCGAAAACGGGGTTACGCGCCGCGTTCGTGAGTGAGTGTGTGAGTGAGCAGCGGACGCACGGATAAGCGTAACATTTTGGGGGCTCGTCCGGGATCGGACGAGCGAAGACGAACGAGCGAACAGGGAACTCTAGACGAGCGCAGTATTCCGACCAGGATGGCGACCATGCACTCCCCGCCGAGGACCCGTTCGCAGGCCGCGGCGTCGGCAGGAGCGGAGACGGGTGCCTCGTCCCGTTCGCAGGATGCGGGGGCGACGGTGGCGGGGACGGGCGCTTTTGAAGCCGTCCACTTGGAGCTGCAAAATCTGCGCGAGGAGCGGCGGCTGGAGCAGCAATAGCAACAGCTTTTCCGCAGTGAGATGGAGGCTCGCTTGAAGGAGCGCGATGCTGCGATGGCACGTCTCCAGGAGCAACTCGCCGTTTACCAGCTAAGTCCCTCCAATAATGTTTCTCGCGGCGTAATGTCGAGTGAGGCGTCGTGTGAGATAGGCGCGGGTGAGGGCGCGTGTGCGGGGCGCGCCGCGTGCGGAAATTCGGTCGCGCCGCTGCGGGCGATGGGTGCGAGCGTGGGTTCGTGTGCGGGGCGCACCGCGTGTGAAGGTTCGAGTGGGACGTTGCGCGGTTTGAAGTTGAAGCCGGACACGTTTGACGGGACGGCGCCGCTTCGCGGATTCTTAGCGCAATTCCCGGTATCACGCAGAATCCCTTTTAATATGAGAAAGGAAGTCAATGAGATTATTGAGGACAACAAAAAAGATAGATTGATTAGATTCTGCGTAGATTATAGGAGATTGAACAATGTGACTATAAAAGACTCCTTTCCTTTACCACGAATTGACGATATCCTCGTCCAATCAGCAGGTTAATCCTCAAGGAAAGAGAGGGGGGAATAATAGGGAAAAAAGTTGTGTTTAAAAAAATAAATAAATAACTTTTTTTTATGCTTTTGTGTATTTTGTGAAAGTTGCTGCGTTTAATGTTTGCTTTCGCAGAAAGAGAGGAAGAGCGAAGGAACTTTCGACCCGAAAGAAGGCAACGTGATCGCCTGAAGTCTTCTAAAGAAGTCTGCCTCGCCCACGGTTTTCGATCCGTGGTTTTCCGTGGGACTTAGGGCAAATGCCGAGGTGGGGACTGGGGGAGTCTTGCGAGACGCAGGGTCCACGGAGAGTAATCCCCCTCCCAGTCCGAAGACTTTCAAGAGGAGCGGATCAGCGCTGGAAACAAGGGGTCCGCATCGTGCCGGAATGAAGTGGAGTTCCTGCGGAGTCGAAGAGGAAGTGGTCGAAGGAGACGTAGTCCGGTAACCCGTAGCAGCAGCTCGGGGAGGACAAGAATCCGTCTCGGGGAAGACCTGGACTTCCTGAGGAAGAGGACCCGGTGGGGAACCGTCCGCTTCAGCTGCCCTTCCGGATTGTCGGGACGACAATCTGGAAGAGGGAGGGCAGTGTTGCGCCCGTGCCGAGACACCCGTTGCGCGCTGAACTTCGTCCACGTGAACTTCGCTCGAATAGCTTCAAGTCGAAGCGCGGTCCTTAACGACGGAATTATTGATTTATTGATTACACATTGACTGTCGGATTTCGCTCTGGGTTTCCGATTCGTTCGGACGTGTCCACCCGAGCTCTTTGTTAAACGAGTTCCTATTAAACGAGTTCCTTTCTAACATAAAGAGAGTCTTTATTCCCGAAAACGGGGTTACGCGCCGCGTTCGTGAGTGAGTGTGTGAGTGAGCAGCGGACGCACGGATAAGCGTAACAATATTGTATATTTAGTAATACACACTACTATATTAAGCTCCAAAGATTGAAATGGCATATAATTCTTAAGGTGATGCTGGAGTCGTTTGTATTACCGACAAAATTACCATTTTCTATGTTATCGACCTATATCTGTCCTTGTATAGAGAAGGATATAGACAAGGATAGCAATTGACATTGCACGCACACATATGCACGAATCGTCATACACACTGTACTCTTATTAGATTTCTAATTTCGATTTGGAGGGTTCATCGATGTTTTTCTTGTTGTGCAATTCAGGGAAATTTGTTTTCACGTTCATATCAATGGTATATCTCTTATATGGAGCACATCTTGTGATGAGTTGACAACGATCGCTGCAACTCGAGACGCCATATTAGGATAAAAGCAGGTAAGAAAATATGTAATTCCGTAATTTTTTCTCGTTTTTTATATAAAATCAGAGTTTCCTTGAATCAATGATGTATGTACTGCATTTATGAAGCATTTATAATTCTGTCAAATTAATACGACGCTACATGAGTAGAAAGAAAATGGTAATTTTATCGGTAAAACAGACGACTCCAGCATCCCCTTAACAAAATTATTATAGTGGCGTTCCCAGAAAATATTTGAGAAATATTTACAAAATATCGCTACAAATATTTATTCTTTACTTACCATAAGTATTATATAAAATATGTATAAAATATTTATATAATATTTTCAAAAAATATACAATATATACTATATATAAACATTCGGTTTATGTGCTTTTAATAATCATGACTATAAATTAACATTTTTTGACAGATAGGAATCGTTTTATACCTTGATATTATCTGCAACTTCTTTTTCCATCCCTTCCCAATATACTCCTCCATCGCTAGTAGACGCTACATTAGTAAAGATGGTATTTTTGAAGATAGTTCTCATAGCATTAGGATTCGTGGCCGAACTCGTACCGGGAGCAACTCCGAAAAATCCATTCTCTGGATTAATGGCACGTAAATTTCCTTTATTATCAAATCTCATCCATGCAATATCATCTCCTACACATTCGATCTTGTAACCTGGTAAGGTAGGTTGCATCATAGCCAAATTCGTTTTACCGCAGGCGCTCGGGAAAGCGGCAGCGATATATCGTTTTTTGCCTTTAGGATTTGTGACACCCAATATCTGAAATGGCATACAAATTCCACCTTATTGTTACTTTTACTTTAAAGTTGCATATTCCGACATACATTTGTAATATAGAAGTAATTTTTAATGCAAAAATCTTAGTAGCCACGTTGGATTATGTAAGCGGACGCAAGAAATCATATGAATTGATCCTTGCACTATACGTCTAAAAAAATAGTTGATATACTCATGTTTGATAATATAAAACGGTAAAATATACTGAGAAATTTCTTTTTGGTCTTCTTTAATAAATAAATACACATATAATTCCAGTAAATAAACTTTGTAACAATTGGTCAAAGTTTATAGCTATCTATTAATCTATATATAAATTAAAAGAAAGTATTTTTGGTACATTTTATAAATTTATCTATCAAATTATAATGATTCGAGTTATAATATGCAATAAAACTTACTTTATCTTAACGCATAGTTTATAAAAAAATTTACATGAGTTTTTGCTTCTAATGTTATTATCCAATACAGTTACTGCAAAAGATTACTTAATAGATATGATGCCAGTAATATACATTTTACTCCGAAAAAATTTTTTTATATACATATAATTATATAAATTAAGGGGGCATATACACCTAGAATGGTCAAAAAAATCGTTTTTTTTTTTCAATTTTTGCATTTTCTTGAAGCTTAGGATCTGAAGAATATGTGGTGAAAATTTCAAGTAAATATTTCAAGAAATAACGAAGTTATGGCAGAAAGAGTGCACGCCTTTGTTGGACGCGCGCCGCGCCGCGTTGCCAAGTTTATTTTTGAATCGGTTATTTAATTTTTTTTCAATATTTATGCATATTCTCAGATGATTTTGGCATTCCATCCGTAGAATATTATGGGCCTGGGATCGACGATTCTGTGTAAGTCGAAGAATTCCGTGATTTATTCTCAAACTTTCAATTGCGTTTTTATGAAAACCACGTTTCTCAAACTGGTACCCAAAACATCTCGAAAACCACTGAACCGATTACCTTGAATTTTTGTGTGCTTATTGTACACATAATTATCTAGTCTTTGTCATAGGATTTTTTTTTTCATTGCTTACTTTTTGTTTTATGGGCAAATTAAGAAAGAATTTTTCCTTCTAAATCGCAACGTTAAATTCATATGTCCGCCATTTTGTCAAAAATTGATATTTTCAAAATCGGCTATGACAAAGACTAGATTATAGTATCTATTTTAAGAATCATTTTGGTTTTCTTGTTTGAGATGATTTTTCAAGAAATGGCAATGGGTACCATTTGCGGTAATTTTTTTGTGACGCTCCGAAAAAGATGCCACAACTTTTTTAATTTTGAAAATTTTTTAATAAAAAAATTCAAACATACTCTCGAAAGTACGTACTTTTTACTAGAAAAAAAATCCGACTCTAAAATTCAAACAGTTCCTCTAAAAAAAATCCCCAAAATGACCTTTTTTTCCCGCTCCTAGGTGTATATGCCCCCTTAAATATGTCTATATACATATGTTTTCTTTCTTTTGTATAATCTCTATGTATACACAGAAAAAAGAACATTCTTATTTAGAGAATATTGTTGATATTTTTGACATAAATCTTGACGTAAATCTTAAAATGAGATTATACAGCATTAAACAATGATACATTACTTGCATCAAAGCATTATATACAGGATGTCCGGCAATAATAAGAATTATATATTTTTCTTTATTGAAATATACAGGATGTCCGGTAATAATCGCCGAACCTCTTGTATGCAAGTAGAGTGAGTTAAACCGAGTAGAAAAGTCTTCTTATACTTGGGAATGGGGATCTCTTCTCGTCGCGCGCTTCTACTAATAGAGTAGATTGGCCGATCTTTTTCAATTATTGATTTCTTAGTAAGTATCGCGAATTTCGCAAAATGATAGAAGACTTTTCTACTCGGTTTAATTCACTCTACTTGCATACAAGAGGTTCGGCGATTATTACCGGACATCCTGTATATTTCAATAAAAAAATATATATTCTTATTATTCAATAAATATTTTTTTTAAATAGAACCGACTTCAAAAAAGCTCTAAAAAGTATTTAAAAAATTTTAAAAAAATTGAAAAAAGCTTCAAAAAGTATGAAATAATACTTTTAAAAATCCCTTTCAATTTTTTGAAATCGGTGCAAAATTAATAATACTTTTAAGAATTCCTTTCAATTTTTGAAGTCGGCGCCAAATTAATTTAGTAATTATTATTCAGAGCATAAAAATACGTAAAAATTTGATATTTTTATTCATTATTTCATATAGGGTTTTCTGAAGATTTACCGAATAAAGAATAATAAAAAAAGTAACTTTTGCATTGCTTTTTTTTGCAATAAGTAAACGGGCAATTTTTCTCATTTCCTCAACCTTTATTATAATAGATTATAAGAGAAAAAAACATATATGGACATATTTCATGTATAAATCAAATTTTTTCCCTCGTTGTATAGCAAACGTAATAAAGATAACTAATAACAGTAAAGCTATTTTTTTTATCTAATAAAGGAACAAAAAGGATAAATTATGATGGAGCTATATAAAAAAATGGAAAACATACGAGCATATGTTCAGCAAGCCATCCTTCTTTCCTGGCTATCGTCGAACCAATTCGAAGCGCAAAACACTTTTTTCCTAATAGAGAATTTCCGCCGTAACCACTTCCATAAGACACAATCTCGTTTTTGGCAGGTTTGTGAAGGATAATCGTCCTTTCGGGATCGCATGGCCATGAGTGAGTTATACTGACTTTTGAATTATGTTTCGGAACACCCACCGAGTGTAAACATTTGACGAAATTATTATTTCCCAGAGCCTCAAGTACCTTTTCTCCCATTCTAGTCATTATTCTCATCGAACAAACTACATAAGCCGAATCGGTAATTTCTATACCAATTTTAGAAAGTGGAGAACCTACAGGTCCCATACTGAAGGGAATCACATACATAGTGCGTCCTATGTCAAAAAATTTATGTTATATTTATATAACATTAAATAATTTTTAATTGTTTATATAAGTAAATTTATGTTATATTTTTAATACATTGTTTATATATATGTATAGTTTACACAATATAATACGTACATTTGGTAATCGATAACAAATCGTAAATATCTAAAATTTCTGCTAACCTTTCATACAACCCGGAAAACGTTCTAAAATAGCTTTTTCCATATCATAAGGAGAGATCCAATTTCCAAGCTCTCCAATTATACCTTTACGCGGTATAGGAATAGTATCACTTTTCAAGTCTGTACTGATAAACGTACATTTCTCGACGCGTGCCACATCTGCAGGGTTAGTCTTTGCCAACCAACTATTACATAAAGTCATAAAATATATTTGAAAGATAATATAAACGTATAATATAAATGTATAATATAAACGTATGTAAAATAAGAGTCTGGACCATTTCCTCTTTATTAGAAATAACAACATGGTAAGAGTTCTGTATATGAACCCCCTCCGATTTTGATCTACTTTTGCGGGTACGTATAGTACGTACTAAAAGAAGTCGAAATCCCCAGTGCCCCAACTTGCGAAAATGACTTTTTTCTTAAATATTTAAATTTTTATTATTTTGCTAGATTTTGGATTTTTCGATTGCATATATACACAATATTGACCCTCTTTTCGCGTGGAAAACCTATGTAAAATTAAACAATAATAGACCTCGTTTCGCCCTGTAAGCAAAGGAAACGAGGTCCACCCTACAATTGTTGTGTAAATGAGAAAATGCGTTTGTGGATGCAGTAGGTTCTGCTTCCCTCTCTACGGGGGGCTCCACCTACAAAAAACTAACCTATGACCCAATCAATTGTTGTATGGGTGGGAAAGTGCGTGCGTGAATGCAGTAGGTTCTACCCTCCCTACAGGTGGGGAGGCTCCATTTCCAAAAAACTAACCCAACTACCTCTAAAAACCTAACCTAACCTAACTCAAACCAATTGTTGTGTGGGTGGGACAGTGCGTGCGTGGATGAACCTGAGGTAAAGCCGCACGCTTTGTTTACGATTGTCAGGCAAAAATTTTAATATTTAAGGACGTTCTCTCGTCCTTATACTAGAGAAAATCGATTTTCTTAGGATTTTCTTGAAACTGTGAATATACGTTAATTTAGGTGTGCTTTATGCGTGGTATAAATTTCAGTACCTCTTCCGGGATAAAAAATAAAGATACTGAGCCTTAAAGTTTAAAAAAAAATTTAAAATTTAATTTTTTTTAGTTTTGGCATTTTTTCCTTATAGAACTCGACGAGAGAAGCAACTTTGGTCCTCTTGGCCAACCTCGTATCTCTTACCGTTTGGCCTGGAAAACCTTTTCATTAGTAAAAGTTGAAACTTTGAGGCTCAGTATCTTGATTTTTTATCCCGGAAGAGGTACTAAAATTTATACCACACATAAAGCACACCTAAATTAACGTATATTCACAGTTTCAAGGAAATCCTAAGAAAATCGATTTTCTCTAGTATAAGGACGAGAGAACGTCCTTAAGAAAATAGTCATTTCGCAAGTTTTGGCACTTTCAACTTTTTTTAGTACGTACCTGCAATATTTTACTACGTGCCTGCAAAGTAGATCAAAATCGGAAGGGGGTTGCATACGGACCTCTAGCCAAAAACATTTTACAAAAATATCTTTTTTGAAATTAAATAATTATTAAATACATATTTTGATTTCGAAAAGAAGAAAATAAATAATATTTCCTTAATTCTAAAAATTGTGTTAATTTTTTTTCCTGCTGTAAAAATCCATGTTTTGATTATTAATTTCTACACAAAAAAAAAATTTTAAATTTTATCACAAAAAACAACTGATATATATATATATATACAGGGTGGGAGAAAAGTCTGGAAACGGTCAAATATCTCGAAAACAAGACATTTTAGGAAAAAATGTTTTATACATAAGTTGTAGGGCTTCAACAAATGCATCAGACGGTGGTACTTATTTGACCTTGAGCGTAAGTATGGAGGAGCTTTTAAGGTCAACTTTAAAATTTTAAATTGAACCCCCTATTTTTTATTGCATATTCTTATAGCTTATGTCGAGAGCTTTTCAAAACACTATAATAAAGTATTTTTTTATTAAGAACTTTTGGAATTATAAGGCTTGAAAGTTACAGTATTGTGACATAAAATACAAAATATCTTGTAAAACATTAAATTTTCGGTAATGTTACCTTAATACTTTTATGCACAGAATAATGAGACGAATCAATTGGTATGAAAAAAAGGCATAGTTGCTTTTAAGAAAAAGTATGCAGATGCATGTTGCAAATTACATATTTTTTCTATATATATTTTCTATATATATATATCAGTTGTTTTTTGTGATAAAATTAAAAAAAATTTTTTTTGATAAAATTTAAAAATTTATATATATATATATATATATATATATATATATATATATATGCACGCATATACTGCAACTTCGTGTTTGCAAAATGAGATAAATATCTGAAATGTTAAGACTTACCAATTTTCGTATTTGGGCAGGCTTTCAATAGTTCCACTTTTTCGGAGAATTTTTAGCATTTGCATGTACTCGACATCAGTACCATTACATATATAAATGTCTTTAGGACTGCACAGTGAAGCGCATTCTTCAATATAGTAGCGAAGTTTGGACGAGATCTCTACCGTACATGCATTTAATAGCGGTATTTTACCGATATAATCAAGTCCATTTTTAGTTGATGGGTTTTTTGCTGCATGAGTCACAATAAATCTCGGATTTCTGAAAAAGCATAATTTTGTTCAAACATGTTAAACAAAGATGATATTATAAATAAAAATATCTCATAATTTTGACTGCAAATGTAGCAAATGTTATTTACTTATTATATTTTTTCATCAACAAATTATTTATTAATTACTTAAAAATTAATTTATAATTAATTTTTTAACGGAAATGTGACTGACCGATATTGTAATAATTATTATTGAACAGCTTTTTAAATTGTAAAACTTTAAATGTTTTATGATATGCGCACATATGAATATGCGCATGCGGGCGATCACTCATTTAATTTAAAATTCTATAATCATAAAATTAAGGGGATGTTGGAGCCGCAGGCGAACTCGATCAGCGTCGATAAAGAACCCAGATAGCACAGCTGATCTTTATGAATTCAAAAAGCTCTGAATCTGATCTTTATGAATTCATAAAGATCAGCTGTGCTATCTGGGAAGTGCTCACCGATTCTTACACATACATACAGAGCGCCTGCTCTAGGGGTACCCGTTATACTGATCCGTATGTTTTTGGCTGAATTCGAGGAGACGCGTAACATGTGCACACATATGAAATTTTCAAATGCACTTTTCTCTTATACTAAAGCTCGCAGCTCATTTCTGCAAGCACAGGATTCTTCTTTATTGTATTTCCGTGACTGCTGCAAGGTTTTTGTATACGTACACAGTCTAAAACTTTTATGTGCAGCAAATGTTGTCATGAGTCGACCGCAGAATCAAAAATAAAACTGTAATTTTCTAATGTCTTTTCGTTTTTCATACGCAATTGGTGTCTGCAGTCTTCGTTATCGTCCATACTTTAATTCTGGACAAAAAATTTTTAATTCGGTGAAATTAATCAAAAGATTTGTGTGTCTGAAAATATCACGGTAAAACAGACCTGTCTCCAGCATCCCCTTAAGGGGATGCTGGAGCCGTCTGTTTTACCGGCACTTTTTTGTCGGCACGTAGCGTCGTATTAATTTGACAGAATTGAAAATTCTTCTCCAGAATTGCAGTACATACATTAATGATTCAGGGGAACTCCGATTTTATATAGAAAACGAGAAAAAATTACGAAAGTACAGATTTCCTTATCTACTTTTATCCCAATATGGCGGTCTCGAGTTGCGGCGAGCTGTCAGCTCGTCACAAGATGTATTTCATATAAGAGATATACCATTGGTACGAACGCGAAAACAAGTTCCCCTGAATTGCACAACAATAAAAACATCGATAAACCCCCCAAATCAAGATTTGGAAGCGTAATATAAAAGTATAGTGTCGATGTGTATCGTGCGTATGTATGCGTGCAATGTTAGGTGCTATCCTTGTCTATATCCTTGTCTATACAAGGTCGATAACATAGAAAATGGTAATTTTGTCGGTTATACAGACGGCTCCAGCATCACCTTAAGGGGTGATCGTAAAATTAAGGGAGGATTCTAGTGTAACCAGACGAAAAAAATCGATTTTTTTCTTGCATAAATAAATAGTGTAAGGTTTCAAGAATGTATTTGTGTTATTGTCGAATTTATCAAATTGACGAAACTAGAGCACCTTTGGTGAGACGCGTTTTAGATCGATAGAGCACAAATATGTGGCTGTACCGACTTTATAGTTTCCTTGACATCCTATCGTTGTGAGAACAATAAAATTTTGTTTATACCTGTCTAGATTCTCAACTATAGTGCTTTGCCCTATCTGATATAAATGTATGTGTTTGTATTTACGTGTGTTTGTGTGCGTGCGTGCGTGCGTGTGTGTGTGTGCGTGTGTGTGTGTGTGTGTGTGTGTGTGTGCGTGTGTGCAAACCGTAATGAAAACCGCTGAACAAGAATTCTTTGTAGAAGAGGAAAGCATTTTATGTGCCCGGAATAGCGGACTGAGCGTTACTTAACTGTAAGTATCGTGAAAATATCAAAAACTTTATTTCTTTATTTAACTGTGACTCTTTTGATTCGCCATATTGAATCCGCCATTTTGAATTTTGAAAATTTGATATCAGATTCGGATTCAGCGACCTTAAAAACTTTTATACTGAAATCTTCATGCATTTTTGGTTGACAGCAAAGAAGTAAACTTTAAACGCGTTTTTCTCAAAACTACTTTTTTCAATTTGGCGTGCAGGATAACTCAAAAAGTAATCAATCAAATTTTGTAAAGTACGATTTGATTCCTTATAATTTTCTCCAAGGATTGAACCTACCGTTATAACTTTATTGTTTATTTATAACATTTTTATTAACAATAGAAAATTGATTTTTTAATCGAAAAAGTCTTGCGATTGCTAACTTTCAATTTATTTGCAAGTAGGTTCCGTGTAATTGACTGAGCTTTAAAGAAAATATTGGCCTTTTGCTTTCAGATGAATCAGTTTGTTACTACACTGCACGCCGCAACCGCCGCGCTACCGATACACTACCGACATTGTGCCACAAAGTTCTACGCCAACACGACAAAAATTAAAAAAATTGAAAAGTCGACACATCTTTTTCTTCTTTAAGAATGCCTTATTTTTATATCAACAAAAAATCAAATATATGACTTATAGTTTTCTAAAATCGGTACATTAATGAAAAATTAAACTCATCGTCACCATCCCCGAAAAATTAGAAAAATTTTGGCGCCAGTTTCAAGAAAATCAATCCATTAATGAAAAATTAAATTCATCGTCGCCATCCCCGAAAAATTAGAAAAATTTTAGCACCGATTTCAAGAAAATGGGTCCATTAATGAATGAGTAGTTCGCGGTCGGACATTAGATATTTATTATTTCCCGAAAAATTAGAAAAATTTCGGAACCGGTTTCAAAAAAATCGTTAATAAAAATTATACACATTGTTGCCATCCCCGAAAAATTTGAAAAATTTTGGCATCGGTTTGAAAAAAATCGATCCATTAATGAATGAGTAGTTCGCGGTCAGACAGATAGACAGACGTCAGACAGTTTGATATTTTCTCAAAATATATATTGAAAAGGACCCCGCAGAATCCTTATGGGAAATGGCTTTCGGCTAATTTTTCTGAAAGTTTGATATGTGGTAGTTTTCAACACGTAGAACAAAAGTGTCAATAGGCCCAAAGTCCGATGACAAGTAGTTTTCGAGATACTCCAAAATTGGACTTTTCATACCTTATTGCAGCGTAGTGCGGATGCAGTCGATGTCGATGTACAATGCTGCTTACGATTAAGGTGGGTGTACAGGTGCTTGTGTGTGTGTGTGTGTGTGTGTGTGTGTGTGTGTGTGTGTGTGTGTGTGTGTGTGCGCGCGCATTATTCATCTATAATCTCAACATTCCGGTCTGCGGCATTCAATGTGGTATTGAGCAATGACGTGTCAGGGTATTTGATGTTTCCCTGATGTCGTGCAAAACCTAGGTTCCCTAAGACGCTGGCATTCAATTCCTTCTATATTATTGTTAATACATACGAGCCTGACTTAATTTAATTATATTTTTATATATACCCTAGCCTACAATGGGTTATATCAGAAGTCATCGCTTTAACTTTAGATCTTTATATTATTATTTTGGAGAACACTCTTCCACGCTATTGAAACAATGGATCGATGCGAATTATAGAGTCATAAAATCTACATCCAAACTACACTTTAATATTTTTATGATGTTCTTATTATTACTTCTTGGATGTGGAAATGTGTAACTCTTGAAGATTCGTATACATAATTTTATTATTTTTTATTTATTTTTGGCTGAAGAAGGCACTGTGTTGTCGAAACGTCCCTAATTAATTAATTGTTTGTAACAATAAATCTTTTTGAATTTAACAACTTGCATGCTCGTTATTGGCTGTTAACCTTCTATATTATTGTTGATACATACGAGCCTGACTTAATTTAATTACATTTATAATAATTTCCTTATTTTTCATATTTATAAAAAATTTAAAAGAAGACGTGTTTATAAGTGCAACTTCGCTGCGCAAATAGGAAATTAGGCACTATTGCATCATCTTATTTTTCTAGCAAGTTTTTCTACCGCTATTTGGAAAAGAAATATAATTGAATATCGTTCCTTTTTCGATACCCTTCTTAAATATATCAATTTTTATACACGTTTCCTATCGACCTTATGTTTATTTCTTTATTTTAATTTCTTAGGCTGATGGCAGAGAACGAAACGTAGGCTCTTACGTCTGTTGTAATCGTAAAGCAAGGCAGAGTAAACTGTATACGTAACTATGTAAGTCGTGAAGAGCTATCGTGTCGATAGCTACGATAGACGTAAGAGCCTACGTTTCGTTCCCTGCCATCAGCCTTAATTTACGTCTTTATTTTTCTCTATTATGTAAACTCCGTTTAATTTTGTTAGCTCTTTTACTCTTTATTTTTTGCTTTTAAATTGTTTCCTTTAATATTCACGAGAATAAACTATAAATTACTTCAATTATAACGTCCTTATTTGCTTGTATTTTGCTACTGATTTCTATCTTTCTATTTTAACATCGTTATATACTGATTTCTATCTTTCTATTTTACATTTTTTAATTAATAGCGGTCATTATTACAGCGATTATTCTTTTATTAAAAAACTAAAATAAACTGGTACTTACTGGGAGCGACAGATATCGACAGCGTGCGGCATCCTGCAGGCTTTTTCGATTACGAAGTTAGACGGTGCGACTAAATGCGTGGAACGGTTGATCTTCGGAGCATGAATCGAAATTAAGTTGAGAAGATTGCCCGTTGAGATGACACAGCGGCAGTTGATGGAAATGCTCCGTTTGTCGTCAAACTGCCGCGAAACCCGCGTCAAATTCGTCCAGCTGATACCGTGGAATTTTGGCGGCATGTTACCAGTGTCCGTTAAAACGCTTCCTTTATATGTGATTTACGGAACGTGTTTGCTCACAGACGAGCCCCAGCGATCCGTCTCTCGGATTGGCCGATAAGAGGAGTTACCGTTGGACTTCCCGATTAATAGTGGGGAGTGTAAAATCGCGACGACCCGACCCGGGCAGGTCCACGAACGTTGACCGCAAAACAGCCAAGGATCACGTCGTGACTGGTGCACTTCTGACACGCGCTACGTCACGTCCTTGGTAGCTAAAATCATTCGGCTATTCGGACCAATCAAGATTCAAAGGATATTCCCAACAAGAAGGAGATAAACGCTCGGAAATTAATTAATACACATATCATCAAGATACACTTTTTAAACCGCGAATGATTTTCGATATACAAGCTGCGAAAACTCGAGGGATCAGATGACAGAGTATTCTAATGAATTCAATTATCGAAAAAATAACGTATAGCCTCTGTAGCGCGAAACGATATGTAATAACGATCGAATTTTTCTGGAAAGTAAAAGCGACTTGGGTAGCGCGGTGACGTCGATTAAACTCACTTTCGCATTAAATTGAAATCGGTGATCGGACGGATTTTATACCGAAAGCCGTTAGCCACTCTCGCTGCTCTATTTTTATATGACTGTCTCGCTTGTCCACTTACTTTCCGCTATCTGTTTCACACAGACGGCAAACGAGTAAGACTACTATCCACGATCCGCATTTCACACAATTATCCAGCCGCCAATGAAAGGATCGTGCCTTTTATTCGGGCACTCGAGCCCACTCGACGCTCCGTGCAAAACAGTGATAAGTGATAAAGACTCATAGGAGAATTTTATTTAATCGTGTTTGCGCGTAGGAGATATGTCGCCCGAGAGACAAAGAATTATAGCAGTGCGATCATATCATCATCATCCACGTGATGTTTACAATGCGCAATATATTTTTCTCGACAGTCATAATTGTCAAAAAGGAAGAGATGTAAGATTATTTAGTAAATATGAAAAACTAATAATATATGTAACGCTATATATACTATATAATATATACTATATACTATACACTATATACGTATATGTACACTATGTAAATACCATATTACTTCAATTATTTTATATGCCGTTCTCTATTTTAGGAAAAAATGTTTTAAGTAGAAATTTTATTGTTTTAGAAGAAAAGTTATTGATTAGTTTTCAACGAATTTTTTTGTCTTCTTAAATGTAACTGTTTTTTATATAATTTAATTTCTTTTGTTAGTCTGCATATAAAAGTATTCGGATAAAGTCATTGAAAAATAACACTGTACAACAACAAAAAAAGTACAAGAACAAATCTTGTGACATTTGATAGTTTTTTGGACAGAAAACGATCCCGTTTGCCAAATTGTTCTATCACGTAACAATTTTGAGATATTTGCAATTAAAGTTGCAAAAATGGGCTATTTTATATAATAACGTGTTTATTTTGTAGACAATAATTTAGCTATATCTGACGTGTCTATATTTCTTTAACTTGTAGATTGCTGAAAGCATAGGAGAAAGAGATGTTATGCAAAGAGGGATGTTATGAATGTTAGTTTACATTATGATATGACAAAAAGAATAAAAATGAAATATACTTTTCTATTGTTAATCACTATTTCATATTTCATAAGGATATTTTATGTTTTCACACACACTAATAAAAAATTAAAAAGAGAATTATACATAAAACTACGAAAAGAAAATGATTATTCTTACAAATTAAAAAATAGGATAGTTGACTAAAAAATATTTTTTTTTTAAAGTAAGTATAATATCCATACTTTTTACATAAAAACTAAAAAATAAATTGGTATAAAATTACATAATTAAAATACATACAAATGTTTCTTATATAATTAAATATATAATTATATTTACACGCAATTTTAATTACATATGCAATTAAAATTATACATATCTTTTAATAATCTTACACATAAACATAAACATAAAACATTAAATACATTCAAATTAATGGAAACTGAAGGAGTACAATTTACTATTTTTTATCATTATTATATAAATCTCTCTCTCTCTCTCTCTCTCTCTCTCTCTCTCTCGCTCGCTCGCTCGCTCACTCACTATATTATCACGGAAAATATCGGATTTATAAATTATCGCAGCCAGACAGTACATGGACTACGGACCAAAGTCAGGAGCGGATTCTATCGAGGTTACTTTCATAAATCCAAGTGCCAACCAGTAACCTTATGATCGATGAAACATTAAGAGATTATAGATCTATTCAATCTTTTTGATTCGTACAATGTATAAAATTATATATAAATTTGTATATGTACTATTTATATAATACAAATATTTTTATTACTTTTATATATATATATATATATATATATATATATATATATATATATATATATACTTTTAAAGAGTTCTTTAATAACACTTTAACCGTATTTATACACATAAATTATTATATTTTAATTAATAATTTACAGATAAATGCAAAGGGGTCGCCTATGATTGTTGAACGATTACTCGAAGAAAAGAATTAATAATTAATATTTATTTAATATAATATATTTACAGATATTCGGTATTTACTTAATATATATTCAATGTGCATCATTATTTGTAATTAAGTATTCTATTTTAAATGCTATTGTATTTTTGGCCATAACTTAATATCGTAAAAGATTTAAAAATTCCTCGGGAATATACGCTGATACAATATAATATTCCAGTCTCACGTATACGTTGTCGAGTTATACACTTGCGAATGACGAAATCACACATAACAGAAACAAGTACACACGCGCGCACTCGCGTGCCTTGACGTGTCTGGAGGCTCGCCCGTATGGCCTACACGATATGCTTATCAGCATAAGATTGCATGAAAGTTATACCATTGGCATGATGTATGCATCGATACCGATTTCGTAAGAAAAGAGAGTTCAAATTCTAATGATTACACTCTCATATCGTAATTTTACATTTTGATATTTCTTTTCTCAATTTTTTATTTTTTTTTTAACTTTCTATGACTCCATATTCTTTTCTTTCTTCTCTTTACTTTTATATTTGTTTTTATGTAAAAGCCATTTAATCTCTCTCTCTCTCTCTCTCTCTCTCTCTCTCTCTCTCTCTCTCTCTCTCTCTCTCACTCACTCACTCACTCACTCACTCATAGCAATTATGATTTATCGCTGCATTGCATGTAATAATGCGTTTCATCAAAAAGTGCTCGAAATTTCGCAATACATAGACACACGCTTCGTATGTTGCTTAATGTATTTACGAGAGAACCCCCTGCGACGAGTTGAGCAATTGTTTACGAAACATTATCATGGTCTTTAACCTCGGCACTTCATAATTAAAAGAGGAAATCTCCAGAGCTAAATATTTCAGAATCGAGCATTACGAAACGTCTATATGAAACATTCGAGATTGTGAGAGAAAAATCGCCACGTTTATTACACATTTCGCAAATCGAAAAAACGAGCATGATAGACTTACTTCTTTTTGCACAATCCTTGGAATATTATAACTACATTAAATTATATATACACAGTTTAATACTAAAATATTTTAAATATTAACAGTATCGCACCTGTACTGGCATCTAGTACAGTGCCAATACTCAGTATTAGAAATCGGTACTGGGCCATTATCTCGCCGGTAGCTATTTCCCACATGGGTATATATATATATGTACCTTTTAAAAAAAAAGGTAAAAAAAGGCGTCAAGTCACACGCGTTCGAAGAAAGTGGTTATCTAAAAAAAAACCGATGAGGTATCTTTGTACCTAAAAAAAACTGATGTGGTATGTTTGTATCTCAAAAAATCGAAGTATCTCTGTACCTAAAAAAATTTCGTACAAAAACTTGACGCTGCTTTTTTACTCCATAACCACTTTCTTCGAGCTAACATGCTGCGCGTGTACTTAGCACCTTTTTTAAAGAAAGGTAATTTTGTTATGACTGGAGTAAAAAAGCAGCGTCAAGTTTTTGTACGAAATTTTTTTTTTATTTCAATAAAATATTTGCATTTTTTATTGTTACTTCTTTAACAGTTTTTAATCTTTGCGATTAACATCTTTGCATTTAAATACCTTGTATTCCTGTGTTGGATTAAAAATTTTATAATTGTATGTTCTCTTTCTGATTAACGCAATTTAAAGATTTATTTAAAGATCAATCAAGAAAACATTTATTTAAAAAGATACATATCACTTGGGTTGAGTTAGGTAACGGAATTTGGTTATATTATAATGTCTGTAAGGAAAAATGAAGCTATTATGACTTGTGTAAGAAGACACTTAAATACAAAGATATTTTTTAAAAATAATACAACAGTTATTTTCCGAAGAATATATATATTAATTTTATACTTGACGCAATTTATAGATATCATTTATTTTTGTGAAAATACAAACATATTACATCGGTTTTTTAGAAGTATAAAAATACCTCATCGGTTTTTTTTAGGTACAGAGATACTTCGATTTTTTTAGGTACAAAGATACCTCATCAGTTTTTTTGAGATAACCACTTTCTTCGAACGCGTGTGGCTTGACGCCTTTTTTTTACCTTTTTTTTAAAAAGGTAATTTTGTTGTGATATCATTTCTTTTTGTAGTATTAGGGATCATATAAGCATTAAACAGTACATGTTTATAACATATATATTTTGCGACATAAAATACAAATACAACTCAGCGTAATATATTATTATAAACATGTACTAGTATAGTATATCCTTAGGTGATAATATGTCTAAGTAATAGTATGTAAACATAACACTTCTGTATGTTCACCAACAAGGATCTGTACATATAAAAATAAATTTTCTTTACTAAACACATGCACATGTAAAGGAGATTAGGCTATTTACAAACATCTTTATTCCTGTATTACAATAATTTGTTAAAAATAAACGAAATTTAAATTTTAAAAAAGGATTTTAAAGCTTCAAATATCTACTTTCGAAAGGTTACTATTATTTTTTAATTTCTGTGAGTTTGATAATTTTTACATATAGAAAACTACGAGCTGGACAAAATAGAAAATTTTTCTCTCACTTTGTGGGCCTGTCACGTGCACAAAAAAAATCTGCGAAAATTTTCGACTTTGTAACGTGAAAGCTTGAAGTTTTCCTTACAAAATCTTTTTTTAAAAATGTTTCTACGATTTTTTGTTGCTGAGTTATCGTGGATCAAAGTCAAAATGCTCATTTCTTATTCCATCCACAATAACTTAGTAACAAAATATCGTAGAAACAGTTTTAAAAAAAGATTTTACAAGGATAACTTCAAGCTTTCATGTTAGGAAGTCGAAAATTTTCGCAGATTTTTTTTGTCCACGTAACAGGCCTACAAAGTAAAAGAAAAATTTTCTATTTCGTCCAGCTCGTAGTTTTTTATATGTAAAAATTATCAAACTCACAGAAACTAAAAAATAATAGTAACCTTTCGAAATGCTTCGAAAGTAAAGATTTCAAGCTTTAAAACCCTTTTTTAAAATTTAAATTTTGCAGGGTTGGCAAAAAACATGTTTTTTTTATTTTAAACAAAAAACGTTGTTTTTTTTGTTTAAAACAATGTTTTATGTTTTATTTGTGTTTTAAACTAAGGTATAAAAAAAACATGTTTTAAACAAAAAAAACATGTTTTAAACAAGCAAAAAAAACACTTGATAGCTTTGATCTATGCAAGAAGATTTAAAATAAAATATGTGCGGAGCATCCATAAGTAATAATGTCAGGCATTTAAATTTTTCGCTAGCGTAGCATTAAACTGTAAATATATAAATAACGTTGCTAAAATTTAAAAAATTAAAAACGCTAACGGCGGCGGCTGTGAGAAATAAGGCGCGCCGTTAAGCCCGGTCTACATAGACCACAGTTCGCAAAACGCAAGGTCTACATGTCAATCTAACCTCTCTGTGTATAGAAGGATTAGGAATAATGAACGGAACAAAGGGAGACAAAGACGGAGAGTTCACTTTTATAGGAGGGAGAGGTGAATCGGTAATAGATTATATAATTGGAAACTAGGAAATTTGGGAGAAAACTGAGGAAATAAGGATTGGAGATGCTATTGATTCTGATCACCAGCCCGTAATATTGAAGGTAAAAGGAACTGGTGAGAGAAGAGAAGGGGAGAAAAGAGTAAAGAGAATAATGAATTGGTCAAAAGAAGGAACGGAAAATTACAAGGAGAGAATGAAAGAGGCAAGAATAGAGGGTGCGAACATAAAAGAAATATTGGAAGGAATAAAGAACGCAGTAAAACAGGCTGCTGTTTGGAAAGAAATAAGAGAAGACCAGAGATCAAAGAAAAAAAGCAAATGGTGGGATAGTGAATGTGTAAGACTAAGGAGAGAAGCACGAGAGAAACTAGTTAAATGGAGAAAGGGAGAAGTAGATAAAAAGAGGTACATTCTAAAGAAAAAAGAATATGAGGAGAAAATAAAAGAGAAGAAAGAGATAGAAAAGGAGAGAGTTATAAAAGAGGCGAGAGAAGCAACTAGCGAGAAGGAAGTATGGAGATTTATAAACAGAGAAAGGAAGGGTAGAAAAGATGTTTGCGAAGAAATAACGGAGGAGCAATGGAATAAACACTTCATGGAGCTATTGGAAGGAGTAACTGTGAAACCGCGTGAAAAAGACAGGAAGGGAGAGGAAAGAATGGGTAGCAAAGAGGAGCAGGAAGGAATAAGAAGAGAGGAAGTGGAAGATAAGTATAGAGGAGATAACAAGAAGAGACAAAGACATTCAGAGTCAAGAGAGAGATGAAAGAGTCAGAGAGTCTAGATATAACAGGTGGTACAGGGAGATAGCAAAAATCAGAAGGCCAGAATACCTAGAGAAAAAAGGGAAAGAGATGTCCATGATCAGGATAGCGAGATTTAGGCTAGGTAATGAGATGAGAGGTGGAAGATATTGGGAACCAATAGAGAAAAGAAGCTGTAGAATATGTGGTGCAGAACCAGAGACATGGGAGCATGTGTTAGAGCGGTGCACAAGAGGAGAAGAGGAGGAGGAGAAGCCAGAAGGAATTGGCGAGGAGATCATAAGGATACTGAATAGTAAAGGAGAGGGAGAGAAATGGATGGCAGAGCTGGAGAGAAGAAGAAGGCAGGCTAATACATACAGCGGCAAGTTAGTCAGAAAGATTAGAGAATAATACAGATGATTTTTGTTGAGAAGGATAAGCGGAAGGTATTGGATTCAAAGAGAAAGGAAGAGAGCGGATTGAGGGTGAAAATGGACGAGGACAAGTCGGTGGAAACGAGGGTAAGAGAGAGGAGAAAGAAAGGAGAAAAGAGAGGAGAGGAGAGGAAAGCGGGAGGCCAAAGAGGACCCACGGAGGAAGAAAGAGCGAAAAGGATGGAGGAGAATCTCCTTATGGATACGGACGAGGACGAAGCAGATAGGAAGAAAAAAGAATAGGAGAAATTTAGGATGGAAAGGAGAGATGAAAGGAGATAAAGAGAGAAGCATTAAGAGAGAGAAAGGGGAGAAGGAGGTAAGATTGTAAGAATGTAAGAATAATCTTTAATGCAGTTATTTACAGAGTGAACGTAGAATAAGAAAGAAGGAAGGCATCGAACAAGAGGAGGGAGAGAGCCGGAAAGAAAAGGGAAGAGCAGCGATAGAAAGGAGGAAGTCAGAGGAGTGCGGAATTAAAGGAAGCTGAAAGAGATGACCAGAAGGGTGTCGGATGGAAGACGAAGAGAAGGGAAATGAGATGTGAGGTCGCTCAACGACCAGGTCGGGAAAAGAAGAAATAAGAAAAATTATATTATAGATATAAAATGTATATGATTAATGATTGAATGTATAATGTATATGATTTTATTTGTATAGCAGAATTTGTAAAGGTTTTTGGGAACGTTTTTACTGAAAAAAAACGCCTTTCCAACCCCGGAAGGGGAGTGAAATAAAGATTAATTGATTGATATATATCTTTATATTTATATGCTACACAAATAATATAGATAAAAAACTAAATAAAAGTTTAGTTTTTGTTTTTTTTGCAATTTTTTCTAAATAATCACATGTTTTTAATTGCAGTGTTTTAAACAGTTTTAAACAGTAGTTTAAAACTGTTTAAAACAAAAATGTTTAAAACAGTGTCCACTGTTTTAAATCAGTTTTAATCAGACAGTTTTAAACAAATTGTTTAAAACATGCCAACCCTGAAATTTTGTTTATTTTTAACAAAGTTACAGTTGCTTGAATTTTGCCTATTTTTAAAGATAAATTTAGCATTCTCCTTTAATTTATGTGAGAAATAAGAAGATAAATGATCGGGTTTGTTAGATTGGGCACTGGATTTTTCGACACGTGCAATTCTTTGAATTACGTTCACGATGATATTCGTGTTATGTACAATGCTTCTGTTGAAATCGAGGAATCACATGCCGGAAAAGTTTTTCTTAGGTATTTATCATTAAAAATACCTTTGTATAATTCTCTTTTATGTTATTCAGTTATTGGGATGGATCTGGCCATCGTCGGAGTGTTATAATGAAGAAAGGTGAATGTGTATATTGTTGTGAGGCGGAAGTCGCCGTGTCCTTATTTCGACATCTAGATAAACTGCGCTCCTTCCGAATCTTGCCAAACTCACCTGAGGTGGCATTCCGGGTGTTGCAAGTGGCATCCAGGTCACTCGCCCGGAAGCAAAAGCGCTGACAGCTAAGTCAGCATCGCGGAAGCTAATACGCGAGAGATAAAAGCCCGCCCTTCCGAGAAGCGGCGGGCAGTCTGGAACGTAAGGCTAATCGCGCACGACCGACGTAACTAATTATTCTATAGCAGGGTTGGCATGTTTTAAACAATTTGTTTAAAACTGTCTGATTAAAACTGATTTAAAACAGTGGACACTGTTTTAAACATTTTTGTTTTAAACAGTTTTAAACTACTGTTTAAAACTGTTTAAAACACTGCAATTAAAAACATGTGATTATTTAGAAAAAATTGCAAAAAAAACAAAAACTAAACTTTTATTTAGTTTTTTATCTATATTATTTGTGTAGCATATAAATATAAAGATATATATCAATCAATTAATCTTTATTTCACTCCCCTTCCGGGGTTGGAAAGGCGTTTTTTTCAGTAAAAACGTTCCCAAAAACCTTTACAAATTCTGCTATACAAATAAAATCATATACATTATACATTCAATCATTAATCATATACATTTTATATCTATAATATAATTTTTCTTATTTCTTCTTTTCCCGACCTGGTCGTTGAGCGACCTCACATCTCATTTCCCTTCTCTTCGTCTTCCATCCGACACCCTTCTGGTCATCTCTTTCAGCTTCCTTTAATTCCGCACTCCTCTGACTTCCTCCTTTCTATCGCTGCTCTTCCCTTTTCTTTCCGGCTCTCTCCCTCCTCTTGTTCGATGCCTTCCTTCTTTCTTATTCTACGTTCACTCTGTAAATAACTGCATTAAAGATTATTCTTACATTCTTACAATCTTACCTCCTTCTCCCCTTTCTCTCTCTTAATGCTTCTCTCTTTATCTCCTTTCATCTCTCCTTTCCATCCTAAATTTCTCCTATTCTTTTTTCTTCCTATCTGCTTCGTCCTCGTCCGTATCCATAAGGAGATTCTCCTCCATCCTTTTCGCTCTTTCTTCCTCCGTGGTCCTCTTTGGCCTCCCGCTTTCCTCTCCTCTCCTCTCTTTTCTCCTTTCTTTCTCCTCTCTCTTACCCTCGTTTCCACCGACTTGTCCTCGTCCATTTTCACCCTCAATCCGCTCTCTTCCTTTCTCTTTGAATCCAATACCTTCCGCTTATCCTTCTCAACAAAAATCATCTGTATTATTCTCTAATCTTTCTGACTAACTTGCCGCTGTATGTATTAGCCTGCCTTCTTCTTCTCTCCAGCTCTGCCATCCATTTCTCTCCCTCTCCTTTACTATTCAGTATCCTTATGATCTCCTCGCCAATTCCTTCTGGCTTCTCCTCCTCCTCTTCTCCTCTTGTGCACCGCTCTAACACATGCTCCCATGTCTCTGGTTCTGCACCACATATTCTACAGCTTCTTTTCTCTATTGGTTCCCAATATCTTCCACCTCTCATCTCATTACCTAGCCTAAATCTCGCTATCCTGATCATGGACATCTCTTTCCCTTTTTTCTCTAGGTATTCTGGCCTTCTGATTTTTGCTATCTCCCTGTACCACCTGTTATATCTAGACTCTCTGACTCTTTCATCTCTCTCTTGACTCTGAATGTCTTTGTCTCTTCTTGTTATCTCCTCTATACTTATCTTCCACTTCCTCTCTTCTTATTCCTTCCTGCTCCTCTTTGCTACCCATTCTTTCCTCTCCCTTCCTGTCTTTTTCACGCGGTTTCACAGTTACTCCTTCCAATAGCTCCATGAAGTGTTTATTCCATTGCTCCTCCGTTATTTCTTCGCAAACATCTTTTCTACCCTTCCTTTCTCTGTTTATAAATCTCCATACTTCCTTCTCGCTAGTTGCTTCTCTCGCCTCTTTTATAACTCTCTCCTTTTCTATCTCTTTCTTCTCTTTTATTTTCTCCTCATATTCTTTTTTCTTTAGAATGTACCTCTTTTTATCTACTTCTCCCTTTCTCCATTTAACTAGTTTCTCTCGTGCTTCTCTCCTTAGTCTTACACATTCACTATCCCACCATTTGCTTTTTTTCTTTGATCTCTGGTCTTCTCTTATTTCTTTCCAAACAGCAGCCTGTTTTACTGCGTTCTTTATTCCTTCCAATATTTCTTTTATGTTCGCACCCTCTATTCTTGCCTCTTTCATTCTCTCCTTGTAATTTTCCGTTCCTTCTTTTGACCAATTCATTATTCTCTTTACTCTTTTCTCCCCTTCTCTTCTCTCACCAGTTCCTTTTACCTTCAATATTACGGGCTGGTGATCAGAATCAATAGCATCTCCAATCCTTATTTCCTCAGTTTTCTCCCAAATTTCCTAGTTTCCAATTATATAATCTATTACCGATTCACCTCTCCCTCCTATAAAAGTGAACTCTCCGTCTTTGTCTCCCTTTGTTCCGTTCATTATTCCTAATCCTTCTATACACAGAGAGGTTAGATTGACATGTAGACCTTGCGTTTTGCGAACTGTGGTCTATGTAGACCGGGCTTAACGGCGCGCCTTATTTCTCACAGCCGCCGCCGTTAGCGTTTTTAATTTTTTAAATTTTAGCAACGTTATTTATATATTTACAGTTTAATGCTACGCTAGCGAAAAATTTAAATGCCTGACATTATTACTTATGGATGCTCCGCACATATTTTATTTTAAATCTTCTTGCATAGATCAAAGCTATCAAGTGTTTTTTTTGCTTGTTTAAAACATGTTTTTTTTGTTTAAAACATGTTTTTTTTATACCTTAGTTTAAAACACAAATAAAACATAAAACATTGTTTTAAACAAAAAAAACAACGTTTTTTGTTTAAAATAAAAAAAACATGTTTTTTGCCAACCCTGTTCTATAGTGAGCGCCCGCAAGTCAGGGCAGTGAAATCAACGAAGTTATGTGTAACTACTGAATAAAGGCTTTATTCAATCTATCTTGGAACAAGAATCTGACAACGTTATTGCTCCTTTCCTCCCGGATCCAAAAGAACTCTGTGCCGATCCCTCAACCAAGGTACGGCACAACAATTGGTGGCAGCGGTTCGGGTGACATTTCTCTTGCCAGGTGTAACATGATGGTTGGTATCCTGTAATAGGAATACTGTCTTTGACCTTGTTTTATTTTTATTACATTTTTCGCTGATTACGGCTGTTGGTTTTCTATATAATTTAGCGCGTTGCTTTAGTCTGAGACTGTCTCTTTGTCGTGTCTCGTCTTGTGATTTTTTGTTTTAATTATGACTCCTCTCGAACGATTTGTACCCGTTAGGGGTGTCGTGACCCCAGAGGAACTCCGGGCTGTTGATGAGGGGGAGGGGACCACCCCTCCTGTGCTTGTAGTGCCCGACTTGTCTGAGGCTTGGAGCCTTGTTCACAATCCCTTCCTTCATCGTGTTGGTTTTCGGGAGTTTTTGTCTTATGAACCCGATCGAGTACCCGATCAAATGACGTTGTTTTTGCTGCTCGTCGAGTTGCGCATGTATTTTTTGACCGGTCAGATGCGTGGTGCTCCCCGGCGGAATTAAGGTAAGTTTTCTTATCATATTATTTTCGTATGAAATGTGTGTTTTGCTGACTATGTTCGTCAGTCTCGGGTTGCTCTCTTTCTTTTTTTTTTTTTTTTTTTTTCTCTGCGCGATCTCGCGTCAGTTGCTTGCTAGCTTTGGCCAAGTGATTTTGTTTTTCTTCGTGGCTTGTTTCTTATTTTAATTGATTATGCTTCCGTTGTGCTCAACATTTCGCGCCGTCGATGTGCGACGCTTGTCAACGTGTGTATTGGGTGGAGCTTGCGCCGGCTGCTGTAACAGCGGAACGCGAGTCGACCCAATCTCCTCCCCCCCCGTACGCGGAGGTGGCCCGTCCTGACCCCATGGTGCCTATCTTTCCGTTGCGAGTGACGTTGCACACCGCAACAGGGCGAAGGGACGTGGTCCTGATTCGTCCTCGTCGGGAGTAGTCTTCCAGTAAGTCGTCATTATGTTTGTTATCTCTTGCTTATTTCTACTACTTATTATTAATGTTCTGTATCGCGTGGGCTTTACTCCTCGATAAATGCTTTTAACCTGTTTGCATGCACGCGTATCGTTTTGCGCTTTATTTTGATTGTAAAATTCACCTCGCTGTGCTTTTCTATGATCACATATGGCCCTATCCATTGTGATTCTAGCTTTTTCGATCTTCCGCGTCGTACAGTTTCGTCGTAGCAATACCTTGTCTCCTACCTTAAATGTTTCTTTATTACATTTTTTATCAAATTGTTGTTTTGCTTTTTCTTTTTCTTCTCTGGTATGCTCTCTCGCGACTTGATTCGTGGCGCGGATTCGCTCTCGTAGTTCTTTCGCGTAGTCTTCGTACGCATACGTTAATTTCGGGGGCCTCGTTAGGGCTGTCGGTAGGTTCGCTCGGTGCCCGTAGACGAGTTCGAACGGTGTCAGTCCTGTCGTCGTATGAGGCGTCGTATTGTAAGTAAACATTGCGTAGGGGATCCACTCATCCCAGTCGGTCTGGTCCTCATTTATGTAATGCCTCAAATATTCGGCTAGAGTGCGATGCGACCTTTCCAGTGCTCCGTTACTCTCTGGATGGTATGCTGTTGTCTGTATTTTTTCGATTTTCAGCAACTTGCACATGTTCTTGAATATCTCACTCGTAAAGTTTGTTCCTTGGTCCGTGAGAATTTTCTCCGGAATTCCGTGTTCTAATACTACTTTTGTTACGAAAGCTTTTGCCACTGTATTCGCCTCCTGATTTTCTACCGGTACTGCCTTGCTAAATTTCGTAAGATTATCTTGAAACGTGAGGAGATATTTATTTCCATTATTCGTAACCGTTAACGGGCCTACTATATCGAGCGCGCATTTCTCGAATGGTCGCTCGGGCGTGTCTGTAATGATCAATGGCATTCTCGTTTTTCTGCTTAATTTATTTCTTTGGCAATATTCGCATTTGCTTATATAGTCTTCTACATCCGCCGTAATTCCGCGCCAGTCGTGCTGTAATCGGATACGGTTTAATGTTCGCGTGACTCCCTGGTGCCCCCCCGTAGGTGAGTCATGATACTCGTACAGCAGTTGCCGCTTTTCTTCCTCCGAGTACTTTCTCGGGGGGTCGTCGTCCTGTTGCGTTACATTTATCGCTGATGCCTCTGCTATCGGATTTCGGCTTAGTGCATCGGCATTCACGTTGTTTTTTCCCGCTTTATGCACAATCTCATAATCGTATTCCTCCAGTTTAAGTCTCCATCTTATTAGTCTGGAGCCGGGGTCATTTACGTTGAATAACCAGATCAATGGCTTGTGATCGGTTATGATTTTGAATCTAACGCCATATAAATAGGGACGGAAATGCTTCACCGCCCACACGATGGCTAATAACTCCTTTTCTGTGGTGTTATAATTTTGCTCAGCCTTGCATAATACTCGGCTGGCGTATGCGATCGGTCGGTCTTGGCCTACTGTCCCTTGTGAGAGCACGGCTCCGATGGCGTAATCTGACGCGTCGGTAGTCACTAAGAACTCTTTACTGAAGTCCGGGTAATTCAATACCGGTGCTGTCGTTAGTTTCTCTTTCAATATATCGAACGCGTTCTGCTGTTCGATTGTCCAGTTAAACTTTTCTCCTTTCTTCGTGAGCTTTGTTAATGGCTTGGCTATTTTTGAAAAATTTTCAATAAATTTTCTGTAGTATCCGGCTAGCCCGATGAAAGATTGTATATCTTTCACTTTTCTTGGCGTTGGAAATTCTTTTACCGCCTGTAGTTTGGACGGGTCAGGTGATATTCCCCCTTCGGAAATCACGTGGCCCAAATAGACGACTTCTTTTCGTAGAAATGCGCATTTGTTTGGCTTTAGGTAGCTTTAGGTTAAATTTTCGAAGTCTTTCTAACACCGCGATTAATCGGTTAAGATGCTCTCTTAGCGATGCTCCGTAGATCACGATGTCGTCGATATATGCGAAGCATTTCAAACCTAACAGGCCGGCTAGCACTGCGTACATCAGCCGTTGAAATGCTGCTGGCGCGTTTTTCAGTCCGAACGGCATTCGATTGAATTCGAAATGTCCGTCCGGAGTGGAGAATGCTGTTTTGCATTTATGGTCCTCTTGCATCGGGATTTGATGGTATCCCGATGCTAGATCTAACACCGTGAAATATTTCGCGTTTCCTAGCTGGTCGAGTATGTCGGTAATCTGCGGCATGGGGAAAGACTCTCCCATGGTTAGGTCGTTCATTTTCCGGAAGTCAATCACGACTCGGAATCTTATTATGCCAGACGCGTCCGGTTTCTTGGCGACAACTATTATCGGCGCGTTCCACTGGCTTGTGCTAGGGCGGATTATTCCGTCGTCTAGCATTTTTTGTATCTGCTTTCTCACTTCGGCTTTATGTTTCTCTGGTAGCCGATATGGTTTCACGTTTACCGGCGCGCTATCGGGTCGCGTATTTATCTCATGTTCAATGGCCGTGGTTGTGCTCAGTTTATCTCCATCTAGATAAAATACATCGCAATATTCATCGCAGATTTTCTCTACTTCCTTTCGCTCTTCGGCGTTTAGATACTCGGTTTGTATTTGCTCGCGCAGTTTCTTTTGTCGCTCTGTGACAGTCTGTTCTTCATTCGCTTGTAACGTGAGTATGCTCGCGGCGTCGTCCGCCGGCAGGTCTTCTAACGTTACGTGTGGAGTGAGAATCTCCACCGGTTTGTCCGTCACGTTCAGTATGCTGACCGGACAAGTAAATTCGGTTGGCTTTACGAGGCAATGCCCGATAAAGACTCCCGGGGCAGGTTCGCCGCTTTTCACTATGCCTACTCGGTTATGATTTGTCACGGCTTCCACAATGGTCTCACTGCGGGGAGGTAGTGTTACCTTTCGGTACGGCCGAAGTTTGAAGATGGCTTTTCCTATTTTCAGTTGCTTTGATGTATTAGAAATATCAGCTCTATGTTTCGTTAGGAAATCGTTTCCCAATATTCCTTCGTATTCGATGGGAAAATCGTCCTTTACTACATACATTGTGTGGCGTATTTTCCTTTTTCCGAGATCTATTGTCGCCTTTATTTTTCCTAGCGTGTGTATCTGATGTCCCGTTACGCCGATTAGTGCTAGTTTTTCCTCTCGCACCATTGTTTCCCCTTTTAGGTTGCCGACCTTAATTAATGTTAGGGTTGCTCCGGAATCTAATAAGAGATTCAGTTCTCCTCTTTCCGCCTCCTGTACAGGCAGTGTTATAATGTCCAGCGGGCCCGGCTTGTGCTTCTCCGTTATCTGAGACACCCGATATGTCTCAGCGGCGCGTGCCTTATTTTTTCTCGGCTTCTCCTCCTCTTCGCTACTACTGCTGGAGGATGCGTCCTCGCTAGATGTGTTCGATTTGGTCCTTCTTACTGTGCTTACGGGTGCTTTCTTAGCAGTTTCCGGCCTTGATCGGCGCGGTCGCTCAGGCTTTGGTCGCCCGTTTAACGACCAGCACTCGTCTCTCTGGTGCCCTGCTTTCTTACAATAGGTGCACTCGATTGTGTTTATGCCACCGGGCTTGTCCGCTCTCGGCAGCGAGAATTTATTTGCCTGCCGGCCATTACGGGCAATCTCGCCCGTAATGGCCGGTCTTTCCACATTTGTGGCATTGCACGGTCGCGTTTCCCGCATTTCGCGCGTTTCCCTCGTTAAATTTATTCCTGTTCGCCGCTTGCCCGTTCCGCGGGAAGGGGCCTCTAACTTTTTCTTCGGCGCTGGCGCCGGTTATTGCCTCTTGTAGGCTTTGATATCGCTGTGCTCGGACCAGCATCTTAATATCATCATGCAGCCCGATCTGGAAGTTATGCAACGCTTGCATTTTTATACTTTCCAGTATCGCCTTTTGCTGCTCTTGCGAGTGTCCTTGGCCTTCTTCCATGGCCTCGTACAGTTCTCTCGCGAGCTTCTCGACTCGACGCCCGAATTCCTGCGCTTGCTCTCCCGGTTTCTGTTTCAGGGAGTTGAACTCCAGCTGCAGGTGGGTCATACCGCGCTTTCCTAGATATTCTGTTTCGAGCTCTCGTTTCAGCTGTTCGAAATCGCGAATATCGCGCGTGTCGAAGTCGGTCATGGCTTTGCCTTTAAATTTCGTGCAGAGTATTGCCTCTAGGAGCATGGTTTCGTCCGCGGGCTGTATGTTTTTCATTGCGTAATTACTCGCGCTGATAAATTCGCGGACGCGCTCTCTCGATTCTCCGTTTAGCTCGGGAATCATGTTTCGGGCCTCTTTCAGGCTGAGGAACCCGATATTGTGCCCTGGCTGATTACGGACGTCGCTATTCGTCCGCCCGTACGTCACGTCTAGTGGCCCCTGGCTGCGTACGCGGCGCCCTACTTCGGCGGGGCGATCATAAGTACCGGATTCTATCAGACTCATTCGGCCCTGCAATTCGCGTATCGCGCGGAGCATTTCAACGGAGCGGTCGAATTCCGCGGTCTCAGCGCGTTCCATGCGGCTTTGCATTCCCTGCATCACGCGTAGGACGTCATTAAGCACGGAGTCTTGTGCTCCCTGGCCTGCTTGTGCCGGCTGTGAGGCTCGGCCTTGGTCCATTTCGGACGATTGCTGTGCTTCTGATCGTAACCGATTTATTGCCTCGCTCACTTGTTCGGGCGTTATATCTACTCGGGGCTCGATGGCCGGGTTAGCTCTTTGTTGGCTCATTTCGTTTGCCCGGGGGGTGTAATCCTCTTCCGTCGGGTCAAATAAATCACTATCGTATGACGTCAAGGAGAACTCTCCTCTCCCTGCGTTTTCACTTTGCGTATCGGCCGAGGTGTCGGATCGTGCGTCACCGTCGGTCGGGGGCTGTCTGTGTGCGTTACTGTGTTCGTCACCGCTTGTATTGCTTATGCTATCATGCGGGTTTTCGCGCGCGTCACAAAGGCTGGCGTCTGAAAATTCGAATTCGCGTTCTACGACGACGTTTGGGTGCAGCTCGAGCACTGGCGCACTTGCGTCGTCGAGCTGCGCGTCTAAGTTTCGTCGCACGCGATCTAGTCCGTCGTTCGCGAGTCGTGTGGCGCGAAAGCGATTTCGGATGCTGTTTTCGATTGCGCGTTGCGCGCGCTCACTTAACACGAATGACGCGTTGCTAACAGGGGGTTGCCGGGACGGGTCGTCCGACATCTATCGGCGCTTACACTTTTATGTCCTGTAATCGCGAAATGTGTTTCGGCGCTCGCGGTTGTCTTGCCTGTAATCGCGAAATGTTTCTTCGTAGTTCGGCGTTCACTATCGCGGGGGACGCTCGCAGAGATATATTCTTTTCGTCGCGGCGCGTGCCGGTATCGGCTTACAAATGGAATGCTGACTTACAGTACCGCCGAGTAGCGCATCGTGACCGCTTTCTGCCGCGTCGGTGTCTGACAGGGCTGCTCCACTGCTTCTGCGTTGTCTCCGCTTCGCTGCGTTGTCTCGGCTTTGCTGCGTCGCTGGCTCGCTGCGTCCCTGCGTCGCTGCTTCGGGCTGGCGAGTCCGTGCGGTAGGTCGGGGCCTCTCCGGTGTCGCTGATACACGCGGGGCTGCTACCGTCGTCTCACTCACTCGGGATCTGGCTGGCTTTTCCTCTCCGGGATATTTACCGCCGTCTAATGATCCGTTCCCGTATTGCAGGCGTGATCTGACAGGATGTCCTCTCTTCCGGTTGGCAGATCCCACCGCTGCCACCAATTGTTGTGCCGCACCTTGGTTGAGGGATCGGCACAGAGCTCCTTTCCTCCCGGCGGATCCAAAAGAACTCTGTGCCGATCCCTCAACCAAGGTGCGGCACAACAATATATATATCTGTGATTTAGAGATACTCCAGTGTCACTTTTGGAGTAACATTGGCGTGATATATAATGTTCTCTTGCATAAATTTAATTTTCACATACAGGTAATTCTATCTATCAGCTTCTTCAGAGATGTTTAGAAGTTCTGAGGCATGAATTCAGCGAGCTTAAAACAGTAATGGCAGATCAGTTAATGTATGTCAAGGAGGATCTTATATTACAGTACCATTAGACGTTTTACGATTTTATTGTAACTAAGGTAAATATACTAAATGATAAAACTTATGAAGCAATATCACAATGTTGGCATGTTATTTTATTTTACTTAGGTATTTATCACGATTGAAAGAATACTTTGTATAATTCTCCTTTATGTTATTTTAGATCATGGTACGAAAGGAACAAACACATTTTTCCAGTGAGTAGATGGAAACCTTTTGATCCAACGAAAAGTTACGACAAGTATACAGTGTCGGATAAAAATAGGAAGAAAGATAAAATCTGATAAACTTATATTCAACGAATTGTCCAATTTCGTTTAAAGGATTCAGATTCAAAGGACTGTAAATATTATAAATATCCAGATAAACATCTTTGTTTCATACAATTGATTCATTATAAAGAAGATTGTATATATATATATGTGTGTGTGTGTGTATATATATATATATATATATATATATATACCCAGCAAACCAGTAATCACCGAGTGCGTAAATTTGATAGCAAATTGTCGCCAAGATGGCAACAAATTCCGAATTTTTTGTTGCCATCTTGGCGACAATTTGCTATCAAATTTACGCACTCGGTGATTACTGGTTTGCTGGGTATATATATATAGTGTAGCTACATTGTATTTTTAAGAACTGTCATTTTAATTCATTCAATTATGTGATATTTAATTTATTTACTCGATTATGTAGCTCTACTAAATTACAGTCCTTTTAATCTGAATCCTTTAAACGAAATTGGACAATTTGTTGAATCTAAGTTTATCAAATTTTATCTTTTTTCCTATTTTTATCCTACACTGTATACTTGTCGTAACTTTTCGTTGGATCAAAAGATTCCCATCTACTCGCTGGAAAAATGTGTTTGTTCTTTTCGTACCATGATCTAAAATAACATAAAGGAGAATTATACAAAGTATTCTTTCAATCGTGATAAATACCTAAGTAAAATAAAATAACATGCCAACATTGTGATATTGCTTCATAAGTTTTATCATTTAGTATATTTACCTTAGTTACAATAAAATCGTAAAACGTCTAATGGTGCGGTAATATAAGATCCTCCTTGACATACATTATTAATCTGCCATTACTGTTTTAAGCTCGCTGAATTCATGCCTCAGAACTTCTAAACATCTCTGAAGAAGCTGATAGATAGAATTACCTGTATGTGAAAATTAAATTTATGCAGGAGAACATTATATATCACGCCAATGTTACTCCAAAAGTGACACTGGAGTATCTCTAAATCACTGATACATTCACCTTTCTTCATTATAACACTCCGACGATGGCCAGATCCATCCCAATAACTGAATGTGATCTCAATTTCTTCTTCCTTCAACGCGTTTTACTTTTTAGCCCATTCTTGCTTTAATTCTTCCCTAAATTTATTTTCCTCCTACTCCCTTTCCCTATCTGGCAAGAAACTTGTATCTATATCTGGATTTTTCTTATGTTCTTAATCGTGGGGCCATCAGATTGCACATTTTCTGACTGCGGAGAATTTTCGGCATCTTTTCTTCGCCGCTAGCGCTCTTTCCTTTTCCTGCTCTTTTTCACGTTCCATCTATAGAAAAATTATTACACATTAACTCAATAAGCGTTGAACTTGCATACATAAGTGAATCTCGCGTTTTATGTAAAATTTTGTAAAAAACCGGTAACCTAACCTATGTTTACGCGAGCGTTACTTCTGTAGTATAATAACTTACGATAATTTCCTCGCGTAAAATCGGGCAACGGGAAAATCTCCTCGACATCAACTCCCTGCCGTTATAGACCGAGAGCTGGCTACGAACATACCAACGTCATTAGTTTAAGGAAATTTTCAACCTCAAACGATTGTGGCAATGTTGCAAATTAAGAAAGCGCAAATCTGGCTGCTGGCCGCTGTTGCGTTTAGTGGGGGCGTACGGCCTTAGCTGTAAAATATCGAGGGTAAAAAACGTCATAGCTGTACGGCTAAAAAATTTTTTGCTTGTACTATATAATATTGTAAAGTACTTGCAAATGTTGCCAGACCTGTAGGTGGGGTCTAAAGTATTGCCAGATCAGGGTATAACTGCTTAAGATTTAATAACATTCACGTCATTTCTGTAAAGTTGAAATTTTTTTTGCTTATTGTATACGTGTTTAATAATCTGTATATGAAATGACAGACAAAAATCCCGGGTCTAACACCGTGCCAGACGTCGCCGAAAATCTCAGTATCTATGGAATGTACTGTAAATTGCCGGTAGCACCAATCAATTTTATCACTTAAATTTTTCAAGTATTGAATTTAAAATGTTCTCTGTTAATAACAATAATATTTACCAACATTTTTATGGGGAGGGGGGGGGGTATACAAAAATTTCGGTTCTAAAACCTTGACAGACCCAGACAAACAAATCGTAGGATATAAATGTTCAACTTTTTTTACATATGTTTTAAATTTGAAATGTTCTGTTAATAAAAATAATAAATTCTTTTTTTATGTTTTATTACAAAAATGGAAAATTTTAATTTTATTTTATATTTAAGTAAAAAAATACTTAAACAATTTTCAATCATCTGTTTTGCTATAATCTTCATATAAATAATCTTCAAGTGCTTCGCAGTCATCACCGTCATCGCTATTATTAGGTTCATTTTCATCATCATCATCATCATCATGATCAATGTTATCATCACTGTCTTCGTCGCCACTTTGACTCTCAATTTCCATGTTTTTATCTGTAAATAAAATATGAAATGTTATACAAATAATGTAGTTAATAATCGTAAATAATTTTCTAAGTAATTGAGAATGTTTACCTTCGGTATCTCCAGTTTCCAATACAACTTCATTTACGAATGATGGTAATTGCTTTCCCTCAAACCATTTGAATTCATACTTGGATTCGTTTTCAGTCCATCCACAATTATGTGCTTCTAATTCTGTTGGAATTTTTAAATGGGCGTTTCTTCAAATATTGGTTATATAGTAAGTTCTCAAAAGTTGTTGCCATAATTCAGACCTACATGGTGGTAAACTTGCAGCAGCTAAATTTTTAATATTTTTTTTTAAATGACTCGTTGAAAATTTAGATCGAGTTGTCTGTGATCTTTTGCAGCGGCCCGATGAGAGGTTTAAAGTGTGTGTCCAACTCAATGTCCTTCACGATCTTACCGGTCTTCAAAGCGCGAAGTTTCTTACGAATTGAATCACTCGTTTTCGCAATCTCCTTCGCGATCTTCTCGCGCTTGCGAATATTCTCACTCCCGTCGATCGTGGCCATCGCGGAAAAAAAAGCAGCGGTGTTAATCACACGTTTTAGCCCGACGAAGTATCGACAGCGACTGATCGCTTTTGTGGTATCGCGAACACGTTAAATCCTTTTCTGTACCGGCCGTTCGAAAGCGCGCTGTCCTTGTCTATCACTACGAATCCGTACTTGCGTTGCCAACAATCGTGACACAACGCACAAAATTCGTCGTACGACATGTCGGTATTTACGTGATCGTTGTACACGTGTTTCAGATTGGTACCATCCTGTTTGAACAGGATCAGTAGATTCGCATTGTCACGTATCAGATGTTTAGGTATTCTCGCGTACGTCTGACAGAGATAGAAGCAGTCGACGCTCGAGTGTCTGCCCATTGAGAAGTACTTTCTCACAGCATCTTGCTTATCGCACGCCACGTCATCGAAGACGAAGATTGAGTTTGGACGCGCATCACTCGGTGGAATGACGTCACTGTTGTTGGAAAACGTAAAGTAGCCGATTTCGTCGATCGACGTTAATACACTCTCCAAGTATCGATATTTCGGCTGCTGTAGAGATTTCGAGTACACGTACACGTTCTCGAAACATACACCGTGCGGATTTTCCAGCAAGCTTATCAGAACGTTGGTTTTACCGCAATTCGAGGGGCCACAAATGATCGCACGTATAGTAGTCGGTAGCATCACACCGTGCCTGCGCTTCTCCGCGTTGCCCCCCATCGACCGTAATCTGTCGTCGCAATTCGACACGCGAATCGTCAACGGTTGTCGCACGAATCTCATTTTTTTCAGACTGTCGACTGGAGCTTCCAACCGGACGCCTATTTATAGGTGCGCGGAACCGCGAAGTGTTGCCAATTTGGTGATTTTGTAGCTAGATTTGGAGTTTTCGAATAGCCCATAGAGACTTTTATTGCAACTTTGCGACATGTCGAAACTCTGGTGATTTTTGAAAAATATTTGGAGGATTCTAGAGATTTTCAAGCTCGTTTTTGGTAATGTTCCAAAATTCACTGCCAGCGCTGCCAGCGCTAAAAATCTATAGTTTACGTTACATACACTATAGATTTTCAGTGTTGGCAGTAAATTTTGGAACACAACCTTCTCTTGCCTCGACTGCTTTTATGGTTGCGCGCGTTTTATTTAATACTCGCAACACTCGCGAACGTCATTTGTCCTTGCTTAATAAACAACAAGGCTGAAATTCTAAGAGCGTTGAGATCGTAAAGTGAAACACGCCCTTTGGACTGATTTCGCCGCCTCTGATTAACTTGATCCTCCGATTAAACTCACTCTTTGTCTCTTTCTAAGGGGGACAGTTAGAAAGAGATTCAGAGTGAGTTTAATCGGAGGATCAAATTAATCAGAGACTGTGAAATCGGCCCTTTGTCAAGGCTCGGTAGAATTTTTAGTGTCACCTGTGCTTTGCTCTTCGCTCCTCGCTGCTTCGAAGATAAGACGTGATACAAATCGTACTCATCAATCGATGGCTGATTAGAAAGTAAGTAATTCTAAATGCCACGTAGTGAACGATAAATATATTTTCAAAGAAATGCATATACTCTTTGGGTATAAGTTTGTGCTAATTTGATTGTTATACATATATCTGAACTTTTAACTTTTATTATATTTTAATATTAAACATGCATTTAAGTATATGCAAGGAAGTACCTTACATATGAAGTTTTAATATTTTTATTTCTTAGTGCCTCCACAATATACTCAAAAATATCGAAAGGAATGGGAGAAATTGGAGGCGACAAAAGACTGGCTCAATCCGTGCACTTCCGACTCATCGAAGGCATACTGCAGATATTGTAAAGTGTTGCTCAACGCTAAGCTAGGAGATCTTTTAAAACACGGGCAGACTTTAAAGCACGTTGCAGCATCAAAGCCATTTTCGAGCAAGAGACAACAGATAATACCGTTTCAACCCATCGACACAATTACCAAGGAACAGCGTAAGGAAGCTCAACTTTCTCTTTACGTCACCGCACATACATCAATCGCAAGTATCGATCATTTAAGCGATCTCCATAAAGATACGCCTTTTAATATAAGCTTACACAGAACCAAATGTACAAACATAATCAATAATGTGATAGGACCTTATTTTTATGAGGCACTAGTCAAAGACATTGGTGATGGATATTATAGTTTATTAATAGATGAATCTACTGATATCACAGTAAATAAAATGCTTGGTATCGCCATTAGATATTACAGCGTCGAACAAAAAAAAATCGTATCGACTTTTTTAAGCCTGATTCATATTGAAGATGGCACCGCAGAGTCCATTGTAAGTGCAATAAAAAAGTTATTGATTGACGCGAAATTGCAGTTAATTAAAATGCAAGGAATTGGCACTGACAATGCATCGACGATGGTAGGACTGAATTCAGGCGTTTACGCGCGATTGAAGAAAGATGTACCTCATCTAATATTAATTCGATGCGTGTGTCATTCACTCCAACTTGCCATCTCGAAGGCGACCGAAAATACGTTGCCTCGAAATATTGAGTTTTTAATTAAAGAAACTTATAATTGGTTTGCTAATTCGTCTATACGACAGTTAAATTACGCGCAGATCTATCAGACGTTAAACGATGGTCAACAACCCTTGAAAATTTTGCGAGTCGCGGACACGCGATGGTTATCAATTGAGCCTGCAGTCAAACGAATTTTAGATCAATGGACAGAGTTGAAAACGCACTTCGAAATTTCACGAGTCAATGACAACTGTTACACAGCTGAACTATTATATTCCATGTATTGCGATAAGAAAAACTTCATCTATCTTAATTTTTTGTATCCGATTTTAAATATGGTGCAGAAAACAAACAAGAACTTTGAATCAAAAGTGGCTGATCCAACAAAGCTACTTTTGGACATTAAAAGGCTTTATTCAACGGTTGCCAATAAAATTTTACTCCCAACGGCGAGAATAGATATTTACGAGCAAGACATTGAAAAGTATTTGGATCCCTCACCTGCCTTGGGTTACGCGTTTGATTCTTCTTGTAGAGAAAACGAAATCGTGGGTCAGGAAAAAGAAAATTTGAAATCCAGATGTATCTCCTTTCTAATTGCCCTGGCGAAACAATTAAAAAATCGTTTACCTGATAATATTAAGATATTGGAGCGCATGAGTGCTTTTTCTGTAACCGAATGCTTAAAAGCAAATAAACTTCCGATCACAGATATAGCTTTGTATTACAGTAAGAAAGACGCGATAACTATCGCTCAAATCGAATTACAGTGGGAGAATATTCATCACGTTAGATGGGAAGAAAGACAAGACACAGAAAAATTTTGGATAGAAGTAATAAATTATCGAGACGCTAGTGGACAAAATCCTTTTGAAAACTTAGTCGATTTAGCCTTTAAAATTCTATGTCTTCCTCACTCTAATGCCGATATTGAGCGAGTATTTAGTCAAATGAATTTGGTTAAAACTAAGTTGCGAAATAAAATGAAGCTTCATTTATTGAATAATATTTTGCATATTAGATTCGGACTCAAAAGGCTCAATGTTTGCTGTAATAATTACACTTTACCTGATAAAGTTTTGAAAAGCATCGGTAACATGAAAACGTACGAGTCAGTGCCCGAGTCGGATGCTCATGAAGCAGAGGAGATAAATCAGTTGTTATTATAATAATACATAGTACAATATTCAAGTTTATATAAATAAGTAACGTAAAACGTACGTTAATTTTCATTAACATATTATTTTAATTTTATAATTTTATTGTATTTTATTCTAATTTACCAAAGACGTTAAAACTGTTTTGATGTTTCTATGTTCCTTATAATGTAAAAACGAAAAATTTAAATTTTATTTATATAAATTATATTTAATTATAAAATTTATATTTTTTTACTTTTATTAAAAAATTTATTCTGATATTTACTCCATGTACTAAAAGTTTATAGTATCCGTAACGTAAGCTGTAGATTTTCGATATTGACTTGACCATTAGCGAATTCGGTTGGACTACACTAATGCGCACTGGTGCACATTAAAGCCGCTGTACACCGATCTCTCTAACCTTGTTTAAAAATAAAAAATGAATATCTTAAATGATAAAATATGTATTTTACTAAATAGTATAATAAAATGTCGATTGAGGATTTCACAATTTAATCTGTTTATATATTTATCGTCGAGTGGCTGAGGAGAACTCGCGTTAAGGATGGCAAATCGGTCTATTCCTATGCTACGAACATGACCGTCGACCAGGTAAGAAGTGTATCTGCATTTCTACAACTAACCAGCCTGACGTGTGTCGTACGGATGGTGGAATATACATGAATGTTTATATTCTAGATAAATGAAGTGAAAAACATACTTGCAGACATGAAACAAAAATTAGAAGTACGCTATGAGCTTAATTCGAAGAAGCAAAATAATACGGTGGAAAAAATGGAGGTAGAGACGAATGAGTTGGATGTGCCGAATAGCGACATTGGATTGAAATTGCCAGAAATACCGACGGAAGAACCATTATATATAAGTCTGTGTAGCGATAGTGACCAGTTTATATCGTGCGATCAGTTGTATTATCTAATACAAAAATAGGTGTTAGATTTTTGATCATTGATACTAGGCCGAAGGCCCATTATGAAAGTTCCATGATACTGTCAGAGAGATGTATTAACATTCCAGTCTGAAATTAAAAAAGGGTAAGCGAGGCATTTTCCTGCGATCTTTCCTATTTTTTTATCTTTTAGTTCTATCGGGTCTCTCTTAATTTATATTAATTTTTTATGGTGGGTTTTTGCTTGTAAGTTACTGGGTTGTCACTTTGTAAAATGTTTCGCAAAAGATACGTATGCGCGTGAATTATTTGCCAATATCCAAATACTAAATATCAACAATATCGAGACTGAGATTTTGGAGACATTTGAATATCCAGATTTGTCCACAGTGTACTCTAATGAGGAAGAAGAGCGAATAAGAAAAACAAATTAAATAAAAAGAACATCGACGTGGAAATGGATCATGGTGACAACAAATCAACGATATCCAGGCGTATCAAATCTAACAGCAATGACACTGTTTCTCCAAACAAATCCAAGAACTTCGTTACTCAGGTAACAATATCAATTGACGACAAACGGCCGTCTCGGGGAGACAGTGTGAATGGGCAACGATTGGATAGTCCCGAAAGTCCAGTGTTAGGATCTCAGTCTAAGATAACGTCAAATAGAGTGTTACAAAACGTGAGCGTGAAACCGATGATTGATCGCAGTAGTAAATGTTTATATATTTATATTAAATATATATCTTTATGTCGAGTTGTGTACGACGGTTTTAATGTGCACCAGTGCGCACTAGTGCAGTCCAACCGAATTTGCTAATAGTCAATACACGTCACTTTCAGAGCCAATTTCACCAACCGTGGTTGGTGAAATTGGCTCTTAAGCCTTGTATACACGATACTAGAAATCGGTCCGAGTTTCGGTTTAAGCCAATGAAACTGCTGCTTTTCTGTAAGAATTGCAAGTTGATTGGCTTTAAACCAAAACTTGGACCAAGTTCTTGCATCGTGGACACCGGGCATTATGCCCTGTGTCCACGATGCAAGAACTTGGTCCAAGTTTTGGTTTAAGCCAATGAAACTGCTGCTTTTCTGTAAGAACTGCAAGTTGATTGGCTTAAACCAAAACTTGGACCAAGTTCTTGCATCGTGGACACCGGGCATTATGCCCTGTGTCCACGATGCAAGAACTTGGTCCAAGTTTTGATTTAAGCCAATGAAACTGCTGCTTTTCTGTAAGAACTGCAAGTTGATTGGCTTAAACCAAAACTTGGACCAAGTTCTTGCATCGTGGACACCGGGCATAAGGGCCATATCACAGTCTCCGATTAACACGTTAGGATCACGCTCCTCCGATTAAACTCACTCTGCATCTCTTTCTAACTGTCCCCCTAGAAAGAGACAAAGAGTGAGTTTAATCGGAAGACCGTGATCCTAACGTGTTAATCGGAGACTGTGATATCGGCCCTTAATCAGATTTAATAACATCCGTAGTTATTAAACTGGCCAATCATAGTTATTCCTCTAAAGAATAGAATAACTATGATTGGCCAGTTTCATGTAATTGGAAAGCCCTTAATTCAAGTGCTATTAAATTTTTCGTCATAATTTAATTACTACATATATAAGCAATTTCTTAATTTTCTAAAAAACTAAAGATTTTGGTATTTATATAGAATAGCTACTGCACATCAAAAATTAATAAAAATTAGCTCATTCGACGCATTTTGGTACGAAACGAAAGAATCTGGCAGAAAAATGCGGCGGTCTGTCCTGCGAAGCGAGATATTATAAGTATGCATACGTTTCAAATTCGCGCACTTTTTCATGCGCGTGCAACCACGGAGCATGCGCATGTGGCCACAGAGCTGACAGAGTATGCGCGTGTGGCTGCGGGGCATGTTCATGATCACTACATCACGACCAATCACGACTCACGTCGGTAAGGCGAGAAACACACACTTCTGCACAACGCATAATGCGTAAGCATAAGAAAATTGATTGGTCCATACCAACGACATATATAATATAGACCAAGCATTCCGTCTACGACGTGAAGCCGGAAGTTGGCAGTTTAGGACAGAGTGAGAAAGCTGTTTTGTGTCTACTGCTTTCTCACTTC